>JAQQSY010000613.1:0-14969 GCA_028646535.1 Procyon lotor | reverse complement strand
CTGAATAGTAGTTAAGAAAAACAAGAAGTAGTAAAGGTTGTTTGCAATATTAAGACTATTTCAATGGACTGTGGAAATAGAAACCAGAATATAGAAGATTTTCAAAGAGATCAGGTAGCAAGGAAATAGAAAATGGAGTATGAAAAGAAGAAAAGGTGTAGAGTTTAGAAGAAAATGTCAATTAAACATGTAATTTAGCAGCTAAGAGATTGGTGAATGACTAAAAGCAGGAGAGAAGGAGTCAGCTCTCATGCTTTTTTCTGCATCTACGTTTGAAAAACTGTACCCATTACTTGAATATTATTTAAAAAATACATTGTCACTCAATTCTTTCGAAAATAATGTTGCTTTAATTATTGAGTATTTGAAAGTGCATTCCTGTAGCATCCTCTCTGGAACACGTAATCTTGCCTACGCGTTCCTTAGAGGCAAGGTGGGGCTGCCCTCCAGCAGAGTCCCACTGCACCCAGGTCACAGCATAGAGCTGCTCCAAAGTCCAGATTTAGGATTAGGACGTTTTTGTTATGGTTTGACACTTGGGGAACAGGTGCTGCATTTCCTGTGTGATTCTTTATCCTTCATGACCTTGAAGAACAATCTAATTCCAGCTTCAGCAACCCTTTAGTGCAGTTTGAATAATAAATAATGATAAAACTTCATCATCTGTTCCACCTCCATGTTTGTAACCATGGAGTCTTGTGCGGCAGTCTCAGAGTTTTACCAGGGTCAAATTGTCACTCATTTTATGACCAATAGTAACATTTGACTCTGGGGCTTAAGAAGAAAAAAATTGGTTGCCGGTGATGAATATGTTGATCATATATGTTACATCTGTGAACAATGGCCATGACATCGTGGTAACTAATCTGTCCCAACTGAGAGTGGATACTGGCGTGGGTACCAAAATAAACAGCATAAAGGAATATGCAGAATATGTTATACTTTGTTTCTTTTCTTTTTAAGAATCTGTGGTTTAAAGAGAGTTTTCGGATGCTGTCAGCAGAATGATTTAAACCAAACCTATACATTTGTCCTGGATGAGTTCTATTGTCAAAATGTGTGTGACAAGTAAGTTGAAGGAAAAATGACATGGAAATCCGTCCAGCTATGCGTTGATGCCTGCTTCCAGTAGAGTACCGTGGAACGTGCTAAAGTGAACCAGGAAGAAATAGGATGTAGTAGCAGCCATGCCTTATAAGAACCCACCTGGTTGGTGAGACGCATGCAGATGAAGGGCAAGTAGAAATGCAAGGCATGAATTGCCAGGTGACTGGAGTGAATAAATATTAGAGGTGTTTGGAGGGTTGAGTTCATTGAGGCTGGGAACGTCTGTTGGAGAAAGGATGTGAATGGGACCTTTATGGGGGTGGGACGTAAAATTTACATTTGTGGAGGGAAAGGGGAAGTCATTCCTTTCAGGGATAATAGTCCTCACCAGACTTTCAGAGCCTTCTGCCCTTTCTCTTTGCTCACAAGCCCGTAATTAGGGGTGGTTGATCGCCTAGTGAGATCCTCTGTCTGACCTCATCAGGCAGAGCATAGGGCCACACAGCTCTGACCACACACGGAACACTTGCAAGATGGCCTTGCAAATGTGGCCCAGGGTCACCTTCTGTACATATGACCAGCACTTGACAAAGACTTCAGAGCACATAAATCTATGAACATATGATGTACAGGGTCAATTTAAAAAGCACTTCACATGGAAGGAAAGGGGGGCCCAGGAAGCTTGGAATGTCTGCTTTTCACTAGGAGCTAAGCAAGATGCTTTTTGTACATTGTCTGAATCAGCCTCCACAACAATTCTTAAAGGTTGTAATTCCAAGATAGAGAAAAGAAAACGACAGTTCAGAGATACAAATAATTTGTTTACTTTCACCAGCAGAGACAGTCAGGAATTTTTTTTTGAATTATCATTGATTTATAAATTGTATTCCTTTCAATTATATAATTACTTGATATTAATATCAAATAATATATGTTATATATTATACATATAATGTAATCTCAAAATACATATGTTGTAATATGATTATCACAATAAGTTTAGCTAACATCTGAACAAAGGATTCAGATGTCAGGATTCGTACCAGCTCTGATTGCAGAAAATAGCTCCTTTTCCTATACTATCCTTCTTCCCTCTAGACAGAAAACACATTTTCCTCCCTTTAATTAACAGGAGCATTTCAGTGTTGAAGTTAAACAAAAAGGGGAATTATAAATTAGTTACAAGGTCAAATAAAGTATTTGGTAGACTAAGAGTTGCTGGGTATGGTTCACATTCAACCTTTGATCAGGAAAAGAGGACATTTTACAGTATGTTCTTTAGAAAGATTACTAAAGTAAATAAAGAGAAAGTTTTCTAGCTGCCCCAAGCAATCATGAAAACATTACATATCTATGCGATTACCTAGCAAAGTTGAAGAACATTTTTATTGGGCAAATAAAAAGTCCAGAATGAAGTCAGTGCCAGTGACCTTTAAGCCACCTAAAACCACTCAACGTGATGACGTTCAGCACATTCCCAAAGTCCACAGACATAAGGCCAAGAGTCAAAGCTTTGGATGCTTTGGCTTACAATGAATATATTACCAGAATTCCTAGGAAGGAAGAATTGATGTTTCTCCAAATAAAAATTAATTTATATCTTATTGCTCCCATACTGTCCAAAAAAAAAAGAACTAAGACATCAACTGACAATATACCATATCACAAGCATATACAATATAGCCTTTTAGTAAAACCTGACTTAGCAAAGAAATTGAGTTACTTTCCAAACATGTGTAATTTATTTAAGACTTATTTCTTGATGATTGCAACAATATCAAAATTTAAAATAGTCTATGGTTCTATGGCAGAAGAGTAATTCTATAGGAAAAAAAGTTCATTTTTTTCCCTCTGGTTTGCAGGTGAGTATATCCCCCTCTAGTGTTCAAAGAAATTGACTGCAACCATTTGTGTTGGTCCAGCTCTGGTTGTGATTAGTCGAAGGTCAATGTGTGGTAATAAAACAGCATCATTATTTGTTTTTACGGAATTTGGTCCATATATAGCTCAGTATTTTCACAAATAAATACCACATGCATGAATTGTCAACCACATTTTGTAGGGTTCCTTTTGTATCTGAGCTATCTGCTGTAACTCTAGCTTTGTACTTGCATAACTCTTTGTTAAGGGGTTGAGAAAATATGTAATTTTTAAATTGTAAGTTTCCAGAAAGAGAAAACAAGAGTCTTGGGGTTTGATCCTTGGATCATCTTCTTTTTTGGTTCTATTTACACTCTCTTGTTTGATGATTTCATCTGCTCTCATGGTCGATTATCATCTATCTATTGATGAACTTCTGATCTATCCCTTGACCAGAGCTATACCCAGAGTTGTACAGCTTCCTAGCTCCTCAACATCTTCCTTGGACATTTAATAGACATTTCAAACTTAACATGTTTGAGAAACAGGTTTTTAAAAATTTTCTTGCGCCTTTCATCTACCAAGTAGCTCAGACAACAAAAAACCCAACAATCATTTTACCTTTTTCTCATTCCTTATATCTAGTCCATCAGCAAATCCTTTCAGGTTTTCCCTCCAAATATATCCCTGATGTGTTCCCTTCCCTCCACTTCCATTACTTTCTCCAACTTTAAGCCACTAACACCCCTTTCCTGACCTACTTCAATAGGCTCCTAGTTGACCTTCCTGCTTCTACTCTTGCTTCATTTCAACTCAGTTTCTCCACCTTATTAAAATAAGATCCTTCCTCACTAGGTTCCCAGGCTTCTTCGGGTTTTGAATTATGTCAGCTTTATTCTCGCATTCAGGCCTGAGTCTCACCTGCTCACTCACTTCCCAGGGAAACTCATTCCAGACATTTCTGCAGGGCTGGCTCCTTTTGTCATTCAAATCTCGGTTCAAATGTCTCTCCTATGCAAGACTTTCTTTGACTGCAATTGTTATGCCCAGATTTTGAAATCCCCAAAGACCACCAGGGAGCCGAGTCCAATGCAAAAGCAAAAGAGCCTTTATGCGAGCTAGCTCGAGCTCAGTCTCCCACACTCACCGATGCAGCGGCGTGATGTAGAGAAAGAGCGAGTTTCGAAAAGTGCCGCAGTTTTATAGGCGCCAGTGGCCAATGAGATTATAACACACACAGAAAGTTGCATAGTCATGTTAGGCCACACATAGGTGGCCAATTGAATTACAATTTACCCTATGGTAGCTGTTTGAGCTAGCCTATCACTCTGGTCAGAATTGGCGCGCAAATTGGGGGGGCAAAAGGTGGGGTTTACATTCTTTGGCGGTTAGGGGTTCCACATTCCTATTGGCTAACTCTAACTCAGGGGCAGGCTGGGTAATATTCTGACATGGGGGTTATACACAAGATGGTGGGTGTAGCCCAAAATGGAGTTAGCCTTGCTCTGCTCTTTCACAATCTCTTTTCTTACCCTGTTTCACTTATTTCTTACATTTTTCATCATCTGAAATAAATGAGCAAAATACTTTTTTTTTTCTTACTCATTTTCTGTCCCTCTTTACTACAACAGGAGATGGATCTTGGCTGCCTCCACTCTCTCCCATGCCTAGGACAATGCCTGGCCCACAGCAGGTGTTCAATGCTTGTCAACTGAGTAAGATGAGGAAGATGGGGAGGAGTATAGGTTCACACAGAGAGAAAGGCATGGGCAGAAAAAAGAATACTAAATTCTGTACTCTGCTTTAAGTTGTACATGCAATTTTCTCAACCTCATAGCATGCCCCACAATTATAAAAAGCAGCCACAATGCTTCAAAAGAGCATGTATAACATACACACTCTTTCCTTCTACAAAGCTACAGTTTCAAAAGCAGAAGGCAAAAAAATCAGTAGTAGCAAATAACACAAGTCAAAACTCAGCAGCTTATACAATATAGTTTGAAGGAAAAGAAATTTCTCATAAAAGATTCCCTTAGAATCAGCACAAATTTGGGCATAAAATCCTTAAGCAAGCACTTGGTTCATGTGTAATAAAACCATTTTAGCAAAAACCCACCCAAACCATGAGAAAAAACACAAAATCATAAATGCAGCTGAACTTGATACCCAGGGAACCCAAGTATCAGCAAGTCAATTTCTGTTCTCCATTTAGTCTTTTATGTTTGGTTAATTGAGGTAACCAGGTTCTGCTCCCAGATACCTCCTCCTAAAGTAGATGTCCATATTTGCAGATGTATAAATCAAAAGCATAAAAATAGCTCTACCTGAATTAAACACCAAATGTATAAGGGAATCTTTTAAGGAAATAAGTAATAGCAGTGATAAAGTGTCTTTCTCTAATTTGAAGGATCCAGTAGTCCCACACATCTAATCTAAAGTTCATTCCTAACAATTTCTGAAATGTATCGATTCTTGTGAGGGTTTTGAGTTGACCTTAATCTGCATGGTGAAGATAGGGATTACATCTCAGTTTCAGTGTGGTTGGTAATATTCCTGATTACCGTGACCAGTACTAGGGAAACTCAGTCCCGGAAGTCATATTTCTCTTACTTGACAGGAATTACAGTAACTGACAAATACCAAAGAATTATCTTTGCCAATTTTTAGAAAATTGTTTTTCCTTCCATAATTCTGGCAAGGGGCCCCAAAGAAGACAAATGTAGAAACAGGATTCTGTGAATGACCAATTGTCCCCCTAGAGGAGCTAGAAATGGAGGTCTAATAGAGGTAAGGTAGAAAGTCAGAACATCTGATGTTTATTTCTATTATGGCTTTTGAGGTTGGGTGAATGGACAGTGAGACAGCAGAGGATTGGAAAAGGAAAACGTGCAGATGGGGAAAGGGTGGGAAGTGAATGGCTGACCTATGCAGGTTCATGTTTGTGCAGACTGTTGCTGTGAATCCATCTGCTGGATGATTCTGTCAACCACTACCCTCCCGGAAGCAATCCAGGTGATGTTGGATTTCTATCAAGAATGCCAAAATCCTTTTAAATACTGCTGGGGATAATTCTACTGGCAGCACACGGGCAGCCGCTAACCCAATCATACCTTCACACCTATAAGTTGTTGCCTGTGGTGTAAGCCCTTGGGGTAATTTTTTAACTTCTCACACTCTTGCTTTCTCATTTCTTTTTTGCTTCTTTTTGGCTGAAGAATCAACCTTCTAGTACTCTAGTGGTGATCAGAGCTTTTCACTGTGCCCTTGGGCTATGAATGCACTCTATCTGTAACCTATTCTTGGAACCTACCCCGACCTCCAGGTTTTTACTGCAATGTGTCTCCTTGAAGGCTCTGTTTCTATGTGGGATTTTCCATTCCTCTGTGCTCCAAGTGTAGGAGATGGGGTCTGCCACATTTATCAGCTGTTTTCTGGTAAAAAAGTTCTTACTGATTTTAGGCTCATAACATCTTCTCTCCTGTTTCATTCATGGAAGACTTTCGCTCACAGTTTTCCACTCTGCTACTTCAGCGTCCATGGTAACAGCCATAGCCTTAGCAGCTTAGTTCTTTGATCTGCCATGACAAAAGTCCTTCGCTTCAGTCACCCACTTCCACGGCCATCTTGGGGACCCTGTCGATGCCTGGAGCTGCTCCATTTTGGAAATTCCAGAGCCAGTACCCTCAATCCTATTCTTTCTGCTGTAACTGTTTCTCCCACCATGTCTCTCTCACTGAGATGACCACCCACCCTAGTTAACAGCTTTCTCCCCATTTAATAGCTTTGTCTTCTGTTATTGATTTTAGGTTCTGAGAGTCTCCATTCTCTTGCTCCGTTGTTGTCGAGGGAGGTCATTGAAGGGTCATCACCGCTGGTTGACCTGTGAGCTGGACCCAAGCATTTGGAAGCTCCTTCGCCCCCCCCACCTTGGAATGCACGTTCTACCCATGCTTTCCACGCTTGCTACAGCTGAAGCCGTTTTCAAGGACGCCACACTTGAGAGAGCAATCTGTTGTTGAGCCCATCTGGACGTGGCTGAACTCTGTTAAGGCCGCTATATAAACTGAAGCTTCTGGCTGGCGGGCGTGGAAATCTGTTCGTCTTATGGCTGTAGAAACCGAGCCTTGCACGTAAGTCATTTTACATATTAAACCTGCCTCCTGCCAATCTGGGGTGGCCTGTTTTCTTTCTTCAGTTTCTCTCTGCCTTCCCTGTGTGGGAGCCAGTTTGTGAGCCAATGGTTATCCTTCTGTCATCCCAGCCTGGGAAGTGTGTTGTGTTGGTTTTCTTTGAACCGGAGCCTGGTCTGTTGGATGTCTTCAGAGTACAGGTTTTTGTCACTACTAATTCAGAGACTTCAACTGGGTTGTTCGTGTATGTCCTTGATCACTCCTATTTTCTCTCCCTTCCTGCCAAGTAGTTATTTCAAAACTTCTTCATTATGCTCCAATTTTTGACCAACCCCTGACTCTGATCTTCCCTTAATTTTTTTAATTGAAGTATAATTAACCTACGATGTTATGCTTCCGGTGTACAACATTTGTTCCACAGTCCCACGCCATGATCATCATAGTCCCCATCTCCCACCATACAACATTGTTAGCTATATTCCCTATGCTCTACTTTTCATCTCCATGATTTATTTTATAACTGGTTATTTGTATCTATTAAATCACCTCATCTATTTCACCCAACCCGTATCTCCCTTCTGGCAACTAGCAGTTTGCTCTCTGTATTTTAAGAGTCTGCTTTTTGGTTTGTTTCTGCATTAGTTTCAGTTTTTAGATTCCACGTAAAGTGAAATCCTATGGTGTTTGTCTTCTTCTATCTGACTTATTTTACTTACCATAATACCCTCTAGGTCCACCCATGCTGTCACAAGTGGCAAGAATATATCTTTTTTATGGCTGAGTAGTGTTCCATTGTATGTAGATTCCACTTGTTTTTTAAACCCATGCATTGATGGATACTCTGGTTGTGTCTATATTGGCTATTGTAAATAATGTTGCTATAAATATAGGGGTTGGTGTATTAACAAAGGCAAGAATGTGTAAGCCTGATGATTCAGATATGTATCCTGGGGCAAATAATACATTATATGTTAATAAAAAAATTTAAAAAATTGTCTCTAAGATATTGATTAAATATTCAAAAGCAAGAATATACAGTGCAAGGGGGAACTACCTCTTTAATGGAGTAGGAAAACTGGACCACTTTCATGGACTAGGACAAGAATATACAGAGGAGGGAAAACCACCTTTTTAATAAGTGGGACTAGGACGACTGGACCATGCACAAAAAAAATGGATTAAAGACCTAAATGAGACCTGATACCATAAAACTTTCAGAAGAAAACATAGATCATAATCTCTTTGCCATCAGTCATAGCAACATTTTTCTAGATAAATCTTGGGCAAGAGAGCTACAAACAAAAATCAACTCTTGGGACAACACCAAAATAAAAAGTTTATGCACGACAAAGGAAACCATTAAAAAAAAAACCAAAAAGGCAACCTACTGAATGGGAGAAGATACTTGCAAATGATATATAGAGGTTAATATCCAAATATGTAAGGAAATTCAACATCAAAAGAATTTCAGATTTAAAAAGTGTACCGAGGACCTGAACATTTTCCAGAGAAGATCTACAGATGGCCAAGACACCCATAAAAAGGACTCAGCATCCCTAATCATCAGGCAAATGCGAATCAAAACCATAATGAGATCACCTGACACCTGTCAGGATGACTAGACTAAATGACCTGTAAGAACAAGTGCTGCCGCAGCTGTGGAGAAAAAGGGACCCCCCCCCCCCTTATGCACTGTTGCTGGGAATACAAACTCGTGCAGCCTCTGTGGAAAACAGGATGGAGGTTCCTCAAAAAAAAGACAAATAGAAATACCATAAGATCCAGTAATTCCACTATTTACCCAGGAAAACAAAAACACTAATTCAAAAAGATAGATACATCCCTATGTTTATTACAGCATTATTTACAAGAACCAAGATATGGAAGCTTCCCTCTAGTTACCTCTAGTTGTTAGCAAATGATTTTAATTTCTAGAGAAGTGTATTATTTCATTAGTTCTCTGAGATCTTTAAGGAACAGAAAGTTTAATAAGGGGTTATGGCAGGGGTGTGGAGCACCCAGTTAAGTTAGAATACGGAAATGTGACGACCAGTAATCGAAAGGTATTCACTCCTCAAGGCAGAAGCACCCTCTGCCCTCAGCTGTTCAATGTGCGCCCTGCGGGGCTCACCACACTGGCTCAGAGGCGCCACCGGGTGCCCTGGAAAGCGCCTCCTGCAGGTACGCACAACCAGTTCGCTAGGTGCCATCCCAGCAGCTGCAGATGACGGGAAATGGAGCCTGCGCGCGGGCCTGTTGCTAAGCAACGAGGACGCTAGACCGCCCGGGGCTGTGGGAGCAGAGGCTGCAGGCTGACTCCCTGGACGCCATTTCTCTTGTCTGAGGGGCGCCTCACAGGAGTGATCAAGTCACTACCAGCTGACTCGAGCGCGTCCTCACAGCCATGAGCAGCGAGCAGGTGAGAGGGTGGCCGGGCGGGGCCCGCAGCCAAACTTCCCTTCAGTCTCAGAAGTGATTGAAGCTTGGTCCTCCAGACTCCCCAGTTGTGATCCTGTGGGAGGTCCAGCTTCCTTCACCCCGGTTACGTCTGGGATACAGCGCTTTCTGTGAAAACTTTTAAAATGTTTCCTTCCCAACCGTTCGTCCTTATGTTGTCATAACAACCAACCATTTCAGCCGAGCTAGCAGTGCGCTAGCAGTTAGAACTACAGCCCCGGAGTGTCCTCAGTTTGCCAGTGGGTGTGTTTGAGTGGAGGGGAGCTCGGTGGCGAGTTGCAGTGGGTTTAGGCTCTCTAGGGATGGGATCCAAGCCCTTGCCTAGTTGTGAGACTTCGGACAAATAACTATCTTTGTAAGACTTCTCTCCCTTCTATGCAAGGGGGCGGGGAATCAGAGCATCTCCTTTCTTAAGGTTGTGAAGTTCAAATAAGATACCTTACTGTATGTGAAAGGGTTTGGTAAGTGGCAAATGGAATTTCTTAAGAAAAATCCCCATGACAGATAATAAAAGAGGCATGCTGCAATACCTACTTCTCAGAACTTTCTTCATTGAACTTAAGAGCAATTTTAAACAAAAGAAATGCAGAACAATGGCCAAATTTTTTAATGCCAGTACAGAATGGGAAGGCATTAAGCATGGGCATGATTCTGGCTAATGACAAAACAACTCTGACTCTATTGATGAATGTGGAAAAGGCCCCTTAAGCATCCTGGTACTAAATGGAGAACAGTTGCTTTTAAGCCTGCAAAGCCTGCATATTTTGCTTAGCTTCTTTGTTTTAGCACTAAACTATAATTCTTTCCTTTTCCATACTTCATTCTTTTTTTTTTTTTTGGTAGTGTTAGTTTATTGAGGGAAAGATGTTAAAAAGTAATTCCCCTATCCCTTGGGTTGTAGATGAACAAAATGTCAATCCTAATTCATTAGTCACATTAGTCACATTTAAACCCCTAAATGATCAAGAAAACCTGGTTTTAACATTTTATTGAAATGTGTTATAAACTGAGAACTAAGAAACACAGATTCACTTACCATATAATCAATGGTAAAAGAAGAAATGAACACACAACCAAAAAATAATGTAACCAAAAAACTGAGCAGTTAGTTAGAAGACTGTACTAGTGATTGTTTTTTATGTGATACTATAGTCAAATCCTTTTAAAAACATTGTTATCACTGTCAATGTGCATTAAGCAAATTATTTGCTTGATGCTCTTAACAGTCTTTGGCCTAGTCTGAGCCACAGCTTGTGTTGTTGAAATTTAAAACACATGTTTACCGTACTTGTAATGGTATTTCTGAATTGCTATTATTTTCCAAAGCCCCCTGTTGACCAATTTATAACTAAAAAGCATCTGCTAAAAAACTTGTTGGCAGTTAGGTTTTAAGTTTTGCTTTATCTTAATAACAATGATGTTTGGAATGACACTCCTCATCCTTTCCCCACTGTTCTCTAAAGAGACCTATATTATTGAAGAGGCATAATGTGATCTCAGCAGAATGTTTCGTAAGTCCATCTAGGATTATTCCCACTGCTTAAAAACCGTTTTTAAACAGCAGAGGTCCCTCTCTCACTGCTTTGGTTGAATGGTAATTTAAAAACTCTTGGTACTCTCATTTATGCTAATTTCAAGTGCAGTTTTCCTTTTGAAAGGATGAAAGCTTTTATATTTTAACCTAAAACAAATGGAATGGATTAAACTTTTGGAAATGCCATTCTTATATGACATTTACTTATGTACTCATTTAGTTTGAAGAAGTGAGCAGGTGGTAAATCATATTTGCTGAAGGAGATTTTAACATATTCATCTCATTAGTGGAAGTTTGAGAGTGACATGGCATTTTTCAGGAATAGCAGTCTGAGTTCTTAAGTTAGGTATTTAAAACAAATACATCTCTTGCAACTGCTCATTTCATTTTAAAAATTATAAAGTAAGGCATTTGAGCTTCATTGCAGAACTTCCAGTTTAAAGATAAAAAACAGGCAAAGACCATGAAGTGCCCCACAGATCCACTACATATTGTGGGCAGGTAAGGAGGAAAAAGCTGTCAGCCCATCTCTACCCTAGTGCTTTTTCAAATTGCTAAATCGACAACTGTGATTTTGCATTTATATGCCCATTCAGTTTTCCTGAATATCTTCTTTATGCCTTTGTTTAAAAATGTCAGAGCAAAAACAGTTCAATATGAAGCCCACACCTCCTTGGCGATAACTTTAACAACCATAATGCAAATAAATGCCTACTGTGTTAAATCAACACCGTTAAATTTGGAAAGGTTATTTTAACTAGACTACTTCATAAAATGGCTGATTTAACCAGACACCTTCACAGATTCTGGCCCTGTGAGCAGAATGGTTAAACTTAGACTACCAGTTTTACGATATCCCTTTCAATTGACAAGTAGTTGAAAAGGAGCAAAATAAAAATTAAATGCAAAGCCAGAATGCTTCAAGAAGATGCAACTTTTACTTTAATAATCTAAGATGCTATTAGTCAGGATCCCAAAGGAAAACAGATGACATGCTCAAAGGGATTTAATTGAAGAAAACTTAGAGACCATTTGCAGTGGTGTGAGTAAGGTTAAGGGAAAGAATTTACAAGGATGAGGAGGCACTTAAGGAGTAATAGCAAAAGGAAGTCATTACTGACCTAGGAAAGAAGTTAGGGTTTGAAGGCGATGGCCAAGAAAGAATTCTTGAGATGTCTTTGGTGCAAAAAGGTGATTTCATTAAAGCACTGGGACAGGATTCTTGGGTAGGAAGAGCTGCACTGGGGTCATGAGGAGTGGCCTGTTATATACTTTTAAGTTGGGAGGGGGTTAGGGATAGTGTAAGCTTCCCACATATTTTGGAAACACGGCCCCCTTGAGGGGCCAACTATTGTTAGGAAAAGTTATTTATTACTGTTGAGTAAAAATTGTCATGAGACCCTTCAGATGTATATCGGTGGATCATACACTTGGGGAATGATTGCCAAGAGGTATCTTGGGGGGTAGAGATAAAGGAAGTTTCCAAAGGAGTCTTTATTTGTTAAAGTAGACTTATAGGATCCTGGGGGTTGGGGTAAGGTTGCATTTTACTTTTAGCAAAGTATCAATATGGAGGCAGCTGAGTCCCTAGAGGAACATTACTCTGCCTGTTTCAAGGACTTGTCAATGGGCTGTCGTTAGAAAGGAAATCTAGTAATTTTTCTTCCTTTGTTTCCCACATCAATTACCATCCTAGACCTGACAGGTCACATTATCGAAAGCTGGTGAGAGGTGGGGCATTTGGAATGATAGCTTCCTATTAGGAGCTGAGCTCTGAAAGAATTCAGCAAGTATCAGAACTATGGGAAACTGGGAGTACTAGGAAAGCACTACCCAAAACCCCTTCCCCTTTTGCTCTCAAGTCTCCTACCACTGCCTCTTGTTGCTTAATACCCACCAGAAGTCAGAAGGCTGGGAGCCCAGGTGATGCCCATATAAGGAATTTAGCCTTCCAAGCACAGAACAAGAAAAACAAAACAAAACGCTGGGAGGCAGGGAGACTTGATTACAGCAAACAAAGCCTAACTATCACAGCAATTATAAATAGATGCAGCTTTCAGAGACCTTTTCTTACTGACAGAGCAGCTGGGATTAAATATTTAAGTCTGTTGTTCAGATGCGATGATTCATTTTCCCATTCAAAATCTTTATACCTAAGAATAAATCTAACAAAGATATCTAAGACCCTTATAAAGAATATTATGAAATGTTTTTGAATGATACAGTCCTAGAATCTGAATGAATATTCATGAAAGAGTCAATATCATAATTATGTCAGTTTCCTCTAAGTTATTCTAGAAATTCAATGTATTTTTATCAAAATCCCCAAAAGTTTTATACAACATGGATGCTAAAATTCACCTGGTAAAGAACAGGTCCAGATTGTCTATGATAATTTTTTTTATTGGGGTGTAGTTGACATACAATGTTATATTAGTTTCGGATGTACAGCATAGTGATCAGACAAGTTTCTATGTTATGCTCACCGCAAGCAAACCTACCATCTGTCACCATAAAACGCTATTACCATATCATTGACTATATTCCCTATGCTGTACTTTTTATTTTCATGACTTCATTACCTAACTGGAAGCCTGTATCTCCCACTCCCCTTCACCCATTTTCCCCTTACCCCTCTCCCCTCTGGCAACTATCAGTTCTCTGTATTTATGGGTCTCTTTCTGCTTTTTGTTCATTCATTTCTTTATTTTAGATTTCATATATAAGTGAAATCTGTGGTATTTGTCCTTGTCTAACTTAATTCACTTAGCATAATATTCTTCATGTCCATTCATGATGTTGCAAATGGCAAGGTATCCTCCTTTTTTTAATGACCAAGTTACATTCCATTGTGTATATGTGTTTGTGTGTATTGTGTGTGTGTGTTTGTGTATGTATACTGCAACTTTATGCACTCATAAACAGATGGACACGGGTTACTTCCATATCTTGGCTCTTAAAATAATGCTGCAATAAACATAGGGGTACATGTATCTTTTCAAATTAGTGTTTTCATTTTCTTTGGGTAAATAGCCAGTAGGGAATTGCTGGATCATAATGGGCTTGATTTTTTGAGGAACCTCCATACTGTTTTCAACAGTGGCTGTACTGACTTACATTCCATTAACAATGGTGAGTGTTCCTTTTTCTCCACATCTTCACCAATACTTTTTGTCTTTTTGATTCTAGCCATTCTGACAGGTGTGCGGTGGTATCTCCTAGTGGTTTTGATTTGAATTTCCTTGATGATTAGGGATGTTGAGCACTTTTTCATTTATATTTGTCATCTGTATGTCCTCTTTGGCCAAGTGTCTGTTCAAGTCTGTTTTTAATTTTGTGTGTGTGTGTGTGTGTGTAGTTGTAGAAGTTCTTTATATATTTTGGATATTAACCACTTATTGGATAAATCATTTGCAAAGATCTTCTCTATCCCGTAGGCTGCCTTTTTGTTTTGTGGATGGTTTTCTTTGCTATACAAAAGCTTTTTATATGTGTAGCCCTATGAGTTGATTTTTACTTTTGTTTCCCTTGCCTGGAGACATATTTCGAGAACTGTTGATAAAACCAAATGCCAAAGAGATTATTGTTTGTTTTCTTCTAAAAGTTTTATGGTTTCAGGTCTCACATGTAGGTATTTAATCTATTATTAATTTATTTCTGTTTATGGTGTAAGAAAGTGGTCCAGTTATGTTCTTTTGCATATAGCCGTCCAGTTTACTCAGCACCATTTATCGAAAGGGTGATCTTTTCCCCATTGTGTATTGTTGCCTCCTTTGTTGTAGATTAATTTAACATATAGTCATGGGTTTATTTCTGGGCCCATTGTTCTGTTCCATTGATCTGTGTGTCTATTTTTGTGGAAGTATGATAGTGTTTTAATTACTACAGCTTTATATCATGAAACCTGGGATTATGATACCTTTAGCTTTGTTCTTAAGATT
>JAQQSY010000612.1:0-14970 GCA_028646535.1 Procyon lotor | reverse complement strand
TTCTTGATCAAAACTCTTCACAGTGTAGGCATAGAGGGTACATTCCTCAACATCATCAAAGCCATGTATGAAAAACACACAGCTAATATCATTCTCAATGCAGAAAAACTGAGAGATTTTCCTCTAAGATCAGGAACACAGCAGGGATTCCCACTATATCCACTGCTATTCAACATAGTACTAGAAGTCCTAGCCTCAGCAATCAGACAACAAACAACAATAAATGCATCCAAACTGGCAAAGAAGTCAAACTCTCACTCTTTGCAGATGATATGATACTTTATGTGGAAAATCCAAGAGACTCCACTCCAAGACTGCTAGAACTCATCCAGGAATTCAGTCAAGTGTCAGGATATAAAATTAATGCACAGAAATCAGTTGCATTTCTATACACCAACAGCAAAACAGAAGAAAGAGAAATTAAGGAGTCGATCCCATTTACCATTGCCCCCAAAACCGTAAGATACCTAGGAATAAACCTAACCAAAGAGGAAAAGAATCTGTAATCAGAAAACTACAAAGTACTCATGAAAGAAATTGAGGAAGACACCAAGAAATGGAAAAACATTCCATGCTCATGGATTGGAAGAACAGATAGTGTGAAAATGTCTATTCTACCTAAAGCAATCTACACATTTAATGCAATCCCTATCAAAATACCATCTATTTTTTTCAAAGAAATGGAACCAATCATCCTAAAATTTATATGGAACCAGAAAAGACCACGAATTGCCAGAGGAATGTTGAAAAATAAAACCAAAGTAGGCATTATCACAATTCCTGACTTCAAGCTCTGTTACAAAGCTATAATAATTAAGGGAGTGTGGTACTGGCACAAAAATAGACACATAGATGAATGGAACAGAATAGAGAACCAGAAATGGAACCCCAACTCTAGGGTCAACTGATCTTTGACAAGGCAGGAAAGAATATCCAGTGGAAAAAAGACAGTCTCTTCAACAAATGGTGTTGGGAAAACTGAACAGCCACATGCAGAAGAATGAAACTGGACCATTTCTTTACACCGCACACAAAAATAGACTCAAAATGTATCAAACACCTCAATCCACACCTCAATGTGGATTCCATGAAAATCCTTGAAGAGAACACAGGCAGCAACCTCTTCGACCTCAGCTGCAGCAACTTCTTCCTAGAAACATCTCCAAAGGCAAGGGAAGCAAGGGCAAAAATGAACTATTAGGACTTCATCAAGATCAAAAGCTTTTGCACAGCAAAGGAAACAGTCAACAAAACCAAAAGACAACTGACAGAATGGGAGAAGATATTTACAAATGACAGATCAGATAAAGGGCTAGTATCCAAAATCTATAAAGAACTTTTCAAACTCAACACCCAGAGAACAAATAATCCCATCAAGAAATGGGCATAAGATATGAACAGACATTTCTGCAAAGAGGACATCCAAATGGCCAACAGACACATGAAAAAGTGCTCCACATCACTCAGCATTAGAGAAATACAAATCAAAACCACAGTGAGATACCACCTCACACCAGTCAGAATGGCTAAAATTAGCAAGTCAGGAAGCGATAGATGTTGGCTAGGATGTAGAGAAAGGGAACCCTCCTACACTGTTGGTGGGAATGCAATCTGGTACAGCTCCTATGGAAAACAGTATGGAGGTTCCTCAAAAAGTTGAAAATAGAGCTACCCTATTACCCAGTGATCACACTACTGGGTATTTACCCTAAAGATACAAACATCATTATCCGAAGTGGTATGTGCACGTGAATGTTTATAGCAGCAATGTCCTCAATAACCAAACTGTGGAAAGAACCTAGATGTCCATCAATAGATGAATGGATAAAGAAGAAGTGGTATATATATATATGGAATACTATGTAGCCATCAAGAGAAACGAAATCTTTCCATTTGCAACAACATGAATGGAATTGGAGGATATTATGCTAAGTGAAATAAGTCAGTTAGAGAAAGACAAATATCACATGATCTTCCTGATATGAAGAATTTGAGAGGCAAGGTGGGGGTTTGTGGGGGCGGGTGGGGGAAAGAAATGAAACAGGAAGGGATGGGGAGGGAGACAAACCATAAGAGACTCCTAGACTCACGAAACGAACTAAGGGTGGCTGGGAGGCAGAGCAGGTACGGATAGGTTGGCTGGGTTGTGGACATTGGGGAGAGTATGTGCTGTTAAGTGCTGTGAAATGTGTAAGCCTGAGGATCCACAGACATGTACCCTGGGGCAAATCATACATTATATGTTAATAAAATAATAATAATAATAATAATAATAATAAAAGTTGGCCTGATAAAATCAGGCCCACCCCAAGTAGTCTTATGTTAAAACCACTGAATTGGGATTTTAATTATATCTGCAAAATTCCTTAATAGCATCATCCAAAATATTTCTTGTATTCCTGGGGAAAGGTGCATGTGTATCTCGGGGCCGGGATCTTTGGGATCATCACACTTCCTCTTACTGTAGCAATCTCGGAGTTCTGTTTGGGCATCATGAAACAAATTGAAAATTCACACAATCTATAACAAAGCAAATCCACTTCAATATTTTAAAAAATATAGAGCAGTGAGGTGCCTTGCCAGCTTAGTTGGAAGAGACTCTTGATCTTGGGGTTGTGAAACTGAACCCCACTTTGGGTGTAGACATTACTAAAATAAATAAATAAATAAATAGATTTAAAAAATAGAATTTGCCACATGCATGCATCACAAAATACTTCTTAATGTTTGTATTGTAACATAGTTTGAAATACAGAAAACTAGGTAGAACCTGATGTGTCAATGAACACATTGACATAATACATATATATTCATATATTAGATGATATATATTCATATAATAGATGATCCAATGGTTAAAATAAACTAAACAGATACATACACATATCATTAAAGATATCAAATGCATGTTAAGTGAAAAAAGAAAATTGCTGGAAAAGTTCACACAAAATTAATAAAAGTCACTGTATATATTATAGATGCAAAGATGCACATGTATGATGTGACCCTAGATATAGCTATGCATCTTATTAGCGCTCATGACCTTGGGCAAGTTATTTAATTATTCCTTTGTAAAATGGTCATCTGTAAAATGTGGATTACTGTTAGAATTAAATGAGCAAATCCTTGGAAAGTATTAATAACTGGCACATGCTAAGTACTTAAGTATTTGTTAAAAAATATAAATACATAGCAGTATAAAATGTTAATTGGACAGGTACTTGAACTATTACAGCTAGTGTTTACCTGTAGGGAGATGAGAAGAGAATTTAAAATGTTTAATGAAAGCTTCTACTTCATCTCTGCTTTTACCGTCAGTTTGTTCTAGATGGTAGAAACATGAGTATTTGCTACATTATATGTACATTTTGTTATTTTAAAAATTAAAAGTCAGGAACTACACTTAAAATTACCACTAAAAAGGTATCTTGATCTTTAAAAATGAATGTTATATGATCTTCAGTAGTCTTTATAGACCTACACAATTTTATTATTCATTAATCCTACTCTTGGTCATATACTCTGTGGTTACATGCTAATAATAAGAGATGAACAAATTGTCATAGCTATTTACCATTTTCTTTTTCCCCATAAGAATTGACTTTAGGAAAGTTTTTTTTGTTTGTTTTTTTTTTTGTTTTTTTTTTTTTAGGAAAGTTTAATTGGTGGAATAGATTCTGAAAGATGGTCACTTACCCTATCTGATTCCCCTAAACACTGCATAATGCACAGTATACACTTCGTACCTTGATTTTTGACATTTACAGTGTCAGAACTAATTGCTATTATCTGAGCATCAAATCAAAATATTGAGGTAAAATGAGGCTTGGTTGTTACATAGCTTTGAAGTTTTGAATTTTTTTTAAGTTAATGTTAATATTCTCAAAAAATGGTAGTGACAAGTTATCATTCATTACTCAATACTCAGCCCAGCAAATCAGAAAAAAATACAACAACAATAACAGATACTGTGGGTGACTGTAGTGCTTTGCCATTAGTTTGACTTGTGTTTTTCATTTTGAGACTGGATGAGTCACCCATGGAGAGTTATAAAGTAAAACAAAGAAGATTCAAGATTTTAATAAGACATTTCCTTGAGCTCTTCACATTGGAGATAGTTTATCTCTGTCTGGATGCAAGTGTTTACAGATGTGAACACTCAAAGATAGAGGCCACCATAAACAGGGATAGTAATAAAATCTCTTTGCATATGAAGATGAAATACTGGCTACTACTTATGTATATAGATGTGAAATAATCATTCTATTGAGATATTGAAGGTCAAATATATGTCTCTATCTAATGTCCCTTCCCAGCAGAAGGTTCTGATCCTATTATATTTCTGTTCTTTGCTTATGGAAGTTGCCTTTTATAAAGGGAATTATTTAGTCCATAATCTCAGTCTCTTATCTTATTCTGTAGATAATATTTATTTGGTTTTCCAGAACAATATTATATTCTCAGGTTGCCAAATTCAAAACAACCACATGAGTTGAGGAGATTATTGGTTATTCAGTTGGTAGTTTTGCCCATATTAGTATAAATCACTGATTTGAATGATTCTCAGTGAACTGATTCATCTGTTTATAGCTACATTATATTATATTGTGTGTCAATATTATAACTAATCACTGGATAAAACCTACTGAAAAGCAAGATAAATGAACAAATTTAGGTACTGTATCTCTGGTTTGTTTTGTACTCCCAATGCTAAATATATGTGATATTTAGCTGAAGATTCATGCATTGATTATAACCCTTTGTAAGTGAAAGTTTCTAGATTTCCAAAGTCCTCTCATTAATAACAGGGAGGTATGTGCAACAAATATGCTCCCATGTATTTAGTAGGACTCAAGTCCTAATATTGAGAATAAAAGACTTTATGAATTATGTTTCTTCTCTTCTTCTGACTATAAACTTGATATAACTTTGAAAGTTCTGAGTGATTATTTTTCTCCTTGCCCCCTATAAATAATAAAACCAAGTCCCATTTTTGTCAGAGGTTAGATTAATATAATGTAGGACTGGCCTTATTATCAGTAAAGGACATCAGAGATGGAGATGGATTTGAGTGTTATAGCAATGAGTAAGAATATATCTGAGTTTATTTCAAAGCTAAAACTTTCCTCCTTACTATAATTGTAGTTGGGAATGTGGAACTAAGGAAGATTAATGGACATTTAGGCATTAATACTCAAACTAAAATTATGGTCATATAATAAGCAGAGAGATGCTTTGAGGAAAATATGATTGTGCCATAAAATTGTATGTCTCTAGTGTTAAAGGTTCTTCAAATCACCTTCTAGCCATGAATATTATACATATAAATTATATAAATAATATTTAGAGATTATAAGGAGATTATATTATAATTCTATATTATTATAAACTATATATATATATATATATATATAATGCCATATATATGGCAGGAAAGATTAAAGAACAACACAGATTCTTGAAATTGGTAGGTGCTGGGTCATGTTCTACATTGGGGTCAGGAACACTTATATCACTACTCTGCAGACACTGAGGTACTGCCCATGTAATTCTCACAGTACTTGCCTAAAACCAACTGTTTTGAGGAGATGAGAAGGAAAAACTAGCAAACCACAGTCTTATTAAGTTTCAATGGGACAAAAGTTTCCATGGTCAATTTTGAGATACACTGAATTGTTTATCCTTTCTTGGAGGGAATGCAGTTGATCACTATTGCAATTGTTTTGGCAAAAGGCCTTTGTGGACTTCCATATTATATGAAAATTAATTTTTCTCATCTTCAGCTTATTTTAGCTTCTGCTGCATTGAGCACCATTAATCGTTCATGTCTTCTCCTTCTCTTCTCCACTCCAACCAAACTTTTAACAGGTATCTTCAGAGGCACCTGGTGGCTCAGTCTGTTAAGTGTCTGACTCTTGATCTCAGTTCAGGTCTTGATCTCAGGGTTGAGTTAGAGCCCTGTGTTGGGTTCCATGCTGGGCATGGAGCCTACTTAAAAAAAATAAATAAATACTAAAAAGAGTATTTTTTACTCTTTACTCTGCACACTAAAAAGAAAAAGATATCTTCATTGCTTTATTTTCCTTTCTGTTAACTGAAGAAAAATATATTAGACTGTTCAAACATTATTTAAATATATAAAATATGAAGAAAATCTATTATTATACTATCTCATAGAGACACACAGTTAACCCTTTTGTGTATATTCTTATATATACAATATCCATTTTCCTCTCATCTTCCTACTTTTAAACAAAAATGGATTATAATATGCATCTGGTTTGCAATTTGCTTATTTCATCTAACATTATCAATGCTACTTCTCCATGTCAGTACATAAAGAATGAACTCCAGAATTTTAACAATTGTATAGCATTTCACTACATAGAGAAAAGTCTAACTAGACAAACTCATCCATGGACAGCACTCCAGCTATGCTTGCCACTTCAAAAATCACTCCTATTGGGACACCTGGGTGGCTCAGTCGGTTAAGCATCTGCCTTTGGCTCAGGTCATGATCCCAGAGTCCTGGGATTGCAGTTGGGAATGGACTCCTTGCATAGGACTCCTTGATCAGCAGGGAACCTGCTTCTCCTTCTGCCTGCCACTCCCCCTGCTTGTGCTCTCTCTCTCTCTCTCTGATAAATAAATAAATAAATGGATGAATGAATGAATGAATGAATGAATGAATGAATAAATAAAGTCTTCAAAAAAATAAAAACAAAAAATCACTCCTGCTATTAATGTATGTCAAAAGATAGCATGGAATATTTGTGGGAGATTCTCTGTGAAGACTGGTTTCCATAAAAATGGCAGCATTCTCACAGTTGTATCTTAGGCTTGTGGTAACCCTGCTCAGCTTTATTTCTCAAAGTGAGCCTATCTGTTTTCTGTTTCAAAATATCTGATTTGATAATGACTCTCTTGTTTATAGCCCTAACATGGAGTTATTCAATTTAAATAATCTTACTGTCACTTCTGTAAGATCCTTATAAGAAAGTGTCTGTCATTTTGAACCACAGGCTCCACTGAATTGTTCAATTGATTAATTTTGAATATGGTCAACATCACCTTTGATCTGGATTACTGCAGCAATCTACTAACTGATGCCCCTCCTTCTGTCTTTTCCCTACTACAGTTTAGAGTATGTTTACACAAAATCCAGGTTTCCTTCTAAAACATAAATTCCCTGTTCAAAACCCTCCCTGGCTTTTCATTTCATTCAAAATCAAGTCCAAGATTCTTGTAATTACTCATAGATCTCTGCATGATATCATCCTCCTTACATCTCTGGCCTTACCCTCTTTCTTCCATGCACTGTGCTCCAAAAACACGGTCTTTCTACTAGTCTAACACACACACACTCACACACACACGCCAGGCATGGTCCCATCTCAGATCTCTGTACTTGATATTCCCTCTACCAGCACATCCTCTTCTCTGATATAGCTGCATGGCTCACTTCGTACTTCCTCACTTCAAATCTCAGCTCAAATGTTAACTTATTGACCAGGCTCTCACTAACAACTGTATTTAAAATCGCATCTCACCCGGAATTCCCAACACCTATTCTCTTTTGGAATAGAATAGAAAGGAGAGAAATAAATCCACACATATATGGCCAATTAATTTATGACAAAAGAGCCAAGAATGTGCAATAGAGAAAAGACAGTCTCATCAATAAATGGTGTTGGAAAAACTGGACAGACACCTGCAAAAGATTGCCACTATCTTACACCATACACAAAAATCTATTTAAAATTGATTAAGAGTCTACATCAAACTAAAAAGCTCCTACATTGCAAAGTGAAACCATCAACAAAATGAAAAGCCAGCTTATAGAATGGGAGAAAATATTTGCAAATGATACATCTATCTGATAAGGGGCTAATATCCAAAATATATAAAGAACTCACACAACTAAATAACAAAAATCCAATTAAAAAATAGGCAGAGGATCTGAACATAATTTTCCCAAAGAAGACCTACAGATGGCCAAGAGACACATAAAAAGATATTCATCATTAATAATCAGGTGCCTAAATGCAATCAAAACCACAATGAACTATCACTTCACACCTGTCAGGATAGCTATTATCAAAAGACAAGAAATATCCAGTGTTGGCAAGGATGTGGAGAAAAATGAATCCTTTGCACTGTTGGTAGGAATATAAATTGGTGTAGCCACTATGGAGAACAGTATGGAGGCTCCTGAAATGATTAAAAATAGAATTACCGGGGTGCCTGGGTGGCTCAGTCATTAAGCGTCTGCCTTCGGCCCAGGTCATGACCCCAGGGTCCTGGGATCGAGCCCCACATCAGGCTCTCTGCTCAGTGGGAAGCCTGATTCTCCCGCTACCATTCCCTCTGCTTGTGTTCCCTCTCTCGCTGTGTTTCTCTCTGTCAAATAAATAAAATATCTTAAAAAAAAAATAGAATTACCTATGATCCAGCAATTTCACTCCTGAGGATTTATCCAAAGGAAAGATATCCCTGACTCAAAAAGATATATGCACTCCCATAGTCACTGCAGTATTATTTATAGTAGTCAAGATATGGAAATAAGTATTCATCAAGGAATGAAAGGATAAAAAAATGTAATACACACACACACACACACACACACACACACACACACACACATACACACGCACAGCTGAATACTGTTGAGCCATAAAAAGGAGATCCCACCATTTACAACATGGGTGGACTTTAAGGGCATTATAACAAGTGAAGTAAGTCAGTTAGAGAAAGACAAATACCAGATGACATCACTTATATGTGGAGTCTAATAAAAAATGTGCTTATAGATACTAAGAATAGATTGGTGGTTGCCAGAGGTAGGGAGTGGGGGAGGGGTAGGTTAAATAGGTGAAGGAAGTCAAAAGGTACAAACTTCTATTTATAAAACAAATAAGTCCTGGAGATGTAATGTACAGCATGATGAATATAGTTAAAAATACTGTATTGCATTTCTGAAAGTTGCTAAGAGAGTTAACCTTAAAAGTTCTCATTATAAGAAAAGAAAAGTAACTATGTACTGATGGATGTTAGTAATCATTACACAGTATATATAAATAGTAAATCATGTTGTACACCTGAAACTAATAAAATGTCAAGTATATTTCAATAAAAATATTAAAATAAAATTTTATCTCCTCCAGAATTCTTATCCTCTATTCTCTTTTATCCAGATTTATTTTATTTATTAGGATTACTAACAGTCTGACATACCATACATTTACTAGTTTGAATGTTTATTGTCTCTTTTCTTCCCAATGGACTGCAAGCCTTATGAGGGCATGGTTTGTTTATCTTGTTCATCACAGTACCTCTAGCACCTGAAACGATGTCAGGTATATGGTAAGAATTTAAGAAATATTTGCTGAATAAGTAAATAAGTAAAAATAGAAAAGTATTGATGTTTCACATATTAATTTCAAAACTGACCATATTACTATATTATTTCACTGTTTCTGAGAAATTTTTCACTTGACTCATTTGGGTGATTTTTTTACAGTCATATCATCTTCAAATAATTATAATTACTTTCTCTTCTCCAATATTTATAACTTTTATTTTTCTATCTTTTCTAATTTCGGTAGCTAGAATTTCTATAATAATATTAAATACTGATGGTGATTTTTAGAATCCTAATTTCATTCCTTACTTTCATTGGAATTCCTCTGATGTATCATTTAAAAGGATTCTGGTTGAGGTTGGAAACACAACACAAACACAGACATATACACACACTCACACACACACACACACACACACACACACACACACACCGTATGAAGACTATATATGCTCATACTTTACTAAAGATTTTATCAAGAATTTTAGTAGGGTTTTATTAAATTATTTATTAGAATTTATTAGCATGAGCATGTGTCTTCTCACTTGACCTGTTAATATGAAAGATTGCAAAAATAGACTTCTCAGTAATGAACGCTCTGTATTCTAAGAACTGGCTTTACTTTGTCATGGCATAGTTTCCTTTTAATATACTGATGGATTATACTAAATGTTTTTGTTTTGTTTTCTTTTTTTATTTAGGTAATTTTTTTTCACAAAAATGTTTATTTTATTTTTTCAGTGTTACAAGAGTTATTGTTCATGTACCACACCCAATGCTCCATGCAATACATGCCCTCCTCAATACCCACCACCAGGCTCGCCCAACCCCCCACCCCCACCCCTCCTAAACCCTCAGGTTGTTGCTCAGAGTCCACAGTCTCTCGTGGTTCATCTCCCCCTCTGATTTCCCCCATTCACTTTTCCCTTCCTTCTCACAATGCCCTTCATGTTTTTCTTTATGCTCAGCACATAAATGAGACCATAAGATAATTGGCTCTCTCTGCTTGACTTATTTTACTCCACATAATCTCTTCCAGTCCCATCCATGTTGATACAAAAGTGGGATATTCGTCCTTTCTAATGGAGGCATAATATTCCATTGTATATATGTACCATATCTTCTTTATCCATTCATCTGTTGAAGGGCATCTAGGTTCTTTCCACAGATTGGCAATTGTGGCCATTGCTGCTATGAACATTGGAGTACATGTGGCCCTTCTTTGTAATGCATCTGCTTCTTTGGGGTAAATACCCAGTAGTGTGATGACGGGGTCATAGGGTAGCTCTATTTTTAATTTCTTGAGGAATCTCCACACTGTTTTCCAAAGTGGCTGCACCAGCTTGCAATCCCACCAACAGTGTAAGAGGGTGCCCCTTTTTTCTTCTTTTTTTTTTTTTAATTTATTTATTTGACAGAGATAGAGAGCAGAAGTAGGCAGAAAGCAGGCAGAGAGAGAGGGAGAAGCAGGCTCCCCGCTGAGCAGGGAGCCTGATGCAGGGCTCCATCTCAGGACTCTGGGATCATGACCTGAGCCGAAGGCAGTTGCTTAACTGACTGAGCCACCCAGGCGCCCCGAGGGTGCCCCTTTCTCCACACTCTCTCCAACATTTGTTGTTTACTGTCCTATTGATTTTGGCCATTCTAGCTGGTGTATACTCAATGTTTTTTAAGGATAACCTGCATTTACTTATCTGTATATGTAAATAGGTCTCTTAATTTTGTGTAATTTTAGTCAAGTTTGTTAATATTATTTTGGTCTCATATAGGAAAGAGTAAACTTTACTCTTTATGCTCTGAAGCAGCTCAAAATTAAATATTCCTTGACAATATGAAGTAATTTATTTATGGTATCACCAGGCCTAGCATGTTCACTATATGCTTATAATTATATGTTTAAGTGTCTGATTTTTTTTAGAGGAAATGGCAGATTAAAAAAATAACACTCACAATTTTTTAGTTAATTGTTCTGATTTCATATTTCTTCTTGGAAAAAGTTTACTTCTTTATATCTTCTGATAATTTTTCCACACAGATTTTACATTTACATGTCTAATAAATCAGTCTGTACTGTGATTATTTCTTCTTTCTCTCTTCTAATTCTTTGTATTTGTGCTCTTGTGATTGTGATGCTGAGAAAAGGAGCATCTTCCATTGCACACCTTCTTTGTCCTTTGGTAGCCTGGGAAAATTAGCAGAGATCTGCACCTGTGGCATTGAGGCGGGAACTCAAAACAAGCGATAGTTGCAGCTGGTGGTGAGGTGATACTCCACCTCTGTGAGGCTCTCAGGGCTTTGGCATGGCTGCCAGAGATGCCAATGCCAGCAAACTGTTGGAAGTGCTGGAGACATCTCAGAGCAGCAGGCTAAGTGGTCCAGACATTACTATGAAGTTATCCTTTGTGATGAAGTTCTGACTTTCCATTCTCCAAGAAGGTACCTACAGTTGATCAATGAAATAGCTTAATTAGTGGACCAATGTGAGGTCCTAGGTAAATATTTAAGGAGGAAATCTGGGAGAAAAACTGCCCTTTATGACTGAGGTTAAGACTCAAAATATATTTTTAATTTTAAAGAAACATTTTGCTGTCTTAGGTTTATGAGGTGATGGCATTTGAGTAAAATAAGCCTCTTCAATTTTATATTCCTTGCATCTTTATTTTTTTTTCATTAGTTTTTTTGATCCTTGATAAACTTTTCTATTCTGCTTGCTTCTAAAAGGGAGAGTTTCCCATTTCATTTCACTCACCTTCCCAACAATGAGAAATCTCATTCTGGGGTATATAGACATCTCTTCACTGGGTATGTTCTTCTAATGTCAAATAGGCACTTCAAATTCAATATGTCCCAAATCGAGTTGATCACCCTCCATATATATCCTCTATGCCTATATTCTCTATATTCACTTGTTGCCACTATGCATTTACATTCAAGCCAGAGCTTTAGAGTCCACCTAAATTCTTTGGCTTTCTTCCACCTTCCACCCTACCAAACACTGTTCATTTTATTTTCCCCGTTTTTCTAATAACTTCTTCCCTCTCCACACTTAGTTCACATATCCTAGTTCAGGCTCTCATTATCTCCTTCTAGAATTTTCTTTAGTGATATGGGATGCATTGAGTACAAGTCATATGAAGGTGCAATATACCAGAGGAGCCTACTAGTCTAGCTAAGAATCTAAGGAATGTAGTACTTTGTAACCCATCTCCAAATACATGAGCCTGAACTGTAGGTGCTCTTGCCTTTGGTTTGACAATATTTTATTGTTTGCCCTCATTTCCCCATATTCTTAATCTTTGTTTCAAAACCTACTTGGTATTGTGACCACAAATCTAATCTGCCCAAAGTGGCTTAGAAAGCATCAAGATCAAGCAGATATCTGATTGTCAAAAAGCACAGAGTTTGATGACACATGGTTGCGAAGGGTGCGGTGAAGCAAACGTGCATATATTGTTTATGAGAGATTAAGTTGGTAGAACCTCTTTGAAGGATAATTTGGCAATGGCCACTAAATATAAAATTGATCCAGCTATTCCATTTCTAGGAATTTTTCCTGCAGATATACTTACACATGTGCACAAAAATGTATGCACCTAAATAATCACTGCAGAATAGTTTATAGTAATAGAAAATAAGAACCAATATACATTCTCATTAAAGGTGTAATGAATAAAGTATATTCCACCATATAAGGGAATGCTATACAATTAAAATTAATTAGGTATAGATAAGGTATGTAAAAGAAACAATCTCTAATATTTTGTGATAAAAGCGGCACAGATATGTGCAACCCATGCTGTCATTTATATAAAAATTGCATACACACACGTATATATACTTACACATGGATCAATCATCTCAAAATGGATACAGACACAAAATGTACTGTTGTGATCTATGAGCAAGAGGTCAGGGATTCTAGGGTATGAGAATTACTTTTCACTGTACAGTCTTTGTACAGTATGACTTTTGGTCATGTGCATGTATTACTTAATTTAAAAAAACAGAAATAAAGACCAAGTCTTACTAGATGTAGTTTAAAATATTAGGAATATGCACATATGTAAAATGGTATACATATATGCCATTTCCTCACATGGGAACATATACATACACCAATATACAGTAAATGTGTGTAGGTAGCTGTAAACACAACATGTACTTTTTTCATAAGAAAAGTTTTTCATCTTAAAAACACAAGATACCTAATTTTCCCAACTTATAGCAAGTATATTTTGATAAGGTGTTCAAGATGTTATTTACTCTTTTAACCCATGATAGTAGCATAAGCTTGCTTTTCAAAAACAAATATACACAGTTAATGGGTGCACAGCTGATGTTTCAGCTTCAGTTTCTCTCCTGGAAGATTCTGACTTTGATAAATATATTCCTAGAAGGACAATTAAGAAAAAATAAAGTATATATTTGAGCATTCAAAAACATTAACCTAGCACTTAATTGCTAAAATACTAAACATGTTTTATTTGTTTCTGCGATATGTCACATACTCAAATTCAGATAAAAGAATTATCCATGTATACAATAAAAAAGTTGTCAACAACATCTACATTGAACATAACAGCTGACCTTTCTCTGTAAATGGCGCCTAGTGTTACCTAAACTTTAAAGAAATGTTCCCCCCTCAAAAGTACTTCCCTGATAGTTCTGCCACTTATAGGCGAGTTTTGATTAGCTATAGAAATCTGTACCATAAATGCTACCCAGGAAAGCAGGCCATAATATAGCAGCTTTAACCAAAAAGGCTGAAGGCCTGGAGATATCAATGCTAAATTTTACTGTATAATCAAAATTGTGATTGATAGGATGAACACCACTGTAAAATTTCTTGACTAAGAAAGCATATTTTTAAATATTTTGTGTACCAAAAATATTCAAACAACAAACACCCAGGTTCCAAAATCCAAATGAAACAGGTGCCAAATGGTGGCATCTAGATCTTGAAATGCATTTTCTAGAGCAGTGCTAAATACCTGCCCTGTTATATATGTGATGGGTAGTTCCTCCAACTAGCCCAAAAGATACTTTTTAGCACACATTTTCCCAAAATACCATACAAATGAAACGTATACAAGACCTGAATATACTGTTGAAATACTGTAAAACTGAAGGTAAAACTGAAGTACTGAATTGTAGTGGGAACCATGTCTACATCAGCCCAAAGAAAAAGCATAAGTCAATCACTCAAAGGACACAATTACAAAGAATTTTGTCTAATCTCTAAGAGAAGGCAAAAAAGATGGTTGTGTTCCGGGAGGTACAGAAAAATCGTAAAGCTAAGATTTGATTGCCCAAGGATCACCTTTGCACTCTCTCTCGCTCTCTCTCTCTCTCATACATTATGGACAGGTAAGCTGGGCACTTTCCACCTGGAAGACAAACATCACACTGTGTTAAAAAGCACAAACACAGCGTGAGGAAGGAAATTGAAGGGGACTTGAAGGTAAACCTGGGCACTTTGAGAACACAGCCGCCATCCTTAGGTCCAGAGGCCTGCGTAGTTCCCATGGAGGCCGGAAGGGAGAGGTCCCCCAGCCACGAAGAGCTTCATCTCAGGCCAGTTGTAGCAGTGGGTGTAAAGCGCGTTGGGG
>JAQQSY010000611.1:0-14970 GCA_028646535.1 Procyon lotor | reverse complement strand
GAGGATGCTGGGATTGACCAGCAGGCTCTGAAGTCCTTTCCAGTTCCCGGGGTCTGCGATCTGTGCTGCCCTTCGCTCTTGAAATTCTCTTCCTCATCTTCCAACACGTGGCCTGGATAAATGCCTCCACCTCCCGGAAGCCTCCCTTCACTGCCCCGCCTGCCCTGTGTGCCAAACAGCGTGTAGAACGTGTCAGATACTCTGCTTGGCTGCCTGGGGGTCTGAAGGCAGGTTCATCTATCCTGCCTGAACTGGGGCCTTGGGAAGTGACTCAAGGATTTGTCCCGAATCTCAGTTTGAGAGGGAGGAGCTGGGATTTGAATCCAGCACCCAACCCCCCCCCCCCCCCCGCCCGCCCCCGGGAGGTTCTCCCTCAGCTGGAGGCAGTCTGAGTTGTTGACTCCCCACGCGTTGTCTGCTAATCTGACAAACCACATTCCACCCCTCGGGCTGAGAGGCAAGCCAGTCGGTTCATATCAATTACAATTAAACGTTAAGGACCTGCTGTGTGTCTCGAGTGCCCAGCCTACATCGGCTCTGCCCCAGGACGGCACGGCATCTACACTGAAGAACCGAATCACAGTCACACATTTTTCTGGAACAGAGCCCGGGCCCCAGGATTTCGCAGCCTGATCCCAAGCCCTTAACCACTACATCATGCTACCATCGGCATCGTAAACAGCCCAGGGCGTGTTTGCAGAGGGAGGCGTGGAGACGGCCCTGCAGGCAGGGGGAGCAGCCCCACCGAAGGCCCAGAAGGGGCAAAGCGGCGCTGTGCTCTGTGGGCTCAGAGTCACTGGAGGACAAAGAGAGAGAGGGCTCACGGAGATGCACACGGGGCCGCCAAGCTTGCCTGGGGACACTCAGCGAAGGAGAGAGGCCTCAGCCCTTTCCCGAGACATTTCCAATGCCTGTCGGGTGCTGCCTCCTGCTGAGAACATCTCCCTGGGGAGTCTGGAGCTGGGATCTGTTGTATCATTCGAAAGCAAATGTCTCTGCCTTGCCAGGGCCTCTGGGGCCCGGCGTTGGGGCACCCTCCATCCCCAGCAGCCACCTTCAACACCAGGTTCTGTCGCGGGGGGAGCCGGTGGCCACGTTGTGACTCGCGCTCTGCCCACGATGGAACCTGCCCTCCGAGATCCCAACTGTTGCTTCGAATGGGCTGAGCTTGGAAAGATGCCTGTTCCTTGGAATGTACGTGGTCTTAGTGGCAATCAGTTAAGTGGGCCTGGGTTTCTTTTGGGGTAAAAAAGCAAGCAAGTAGGAATACCTCCCAACCAGCCTAGACGGGGGACACGGTGAGGTTTAGCTGGGAGGGTGAGGTTCAGCCGGGAGCGATCCAAGAAAGAAGGCAAGGAGGAAGCCATAATGCCTTTTATCCCCAATCTTGGGCATCACACACCATGACTTCTTCTCCCCCCCGCCTTTTTTTAGATTTATTTACTTATTTATTTTAGAGGGGGGAGGGGCAGAGAGAGAGAGAGACTCTGCTGAGCATAGAGCTCGAAACCGGGCTTTATCTCAGGACCCTGCAATCGTGATCCGAGCCAAAACCAAGAGTCAGACGCTCCACCGACGAGCCACCCAGGTGCCCCCGCAGTGTCTTATTAGGAGGAAATTACGAGGTACACCGTACTTCAGGGAGGGGGAAGGACCTTTAAAAGGGAGAAATAGCAAATAACTTAAGGGTGTGTTTTAAAACCACCATAGCTGCTCCCCACCCGTAGGTGTGTTTGAGGGGGGCTTCCCTCGACTCCCTGGGTGACACCAGTACTCCCTGTGCCATTCTGCAACCCCCCGACCCCTGCCCCCGGGAGAGCACAGCTGTCCCTGCACCCAGCCTTCCGCGGGCCTGGGACACGGCCGGCTCTGCCCTCCGGACCTCTTCTCTGCTTCCCTGGGTATCATCTCAGTTCCAGAGACCGAGGTGAGAGCTCGGAGACCCGGGGTTTCACCTCCGTGGGAAAGGGGCTCAGCGTGGTCACATCTGCCAAGGATGCTAGGGGAGGGGAGGTCTCTGAAGGGCTGAGGGCTGAGGTCGCGTCCCTGCCCGGAAGATCCAGTCCCCGAGAAATACTTGGTTCTGGGCAAGGCTGATCACTCAGCACACACCTACTCTTTGAGCCGAGGGTGAAGAAGTACTCAGCCACATCACCCGTTTCTCTTTCTAGAGTACTTGTGAGGTGGGGCCCTCAGGGAGGTCAAGCCGAGGCTAGAAGACAGATGTCCCAAGGCAACTGCTGCCAACCTTTCCGTCACTCTGGCCTTTGTGCAGAAGGCCTCCAACCACAGGGGGTTAACCCACCAAGGGCCCCAGCTCCTGGATCTTGAATCTACGCCCTCCCATTTGTGCCGAAGCCACGAGGCTTCCCATGTGCCCATCAATACGGAGTGCAAAAGGGATACTGAGGCTGGCCCACGGATTCCTTCGATGTCCCCTAACTTCGGCTCAAGGACTCCCTGATGGCTTTGCTGGAAACTTCCTTACACAGCACAGCTGTCTAAGATGCTCAACTTACGTTTCTCCTTCACTCCGAGTTAGGGTGACCAGAAACAATACAGGTCCCCCAGCTAAATGTGCATCTCGGATAAACGACAGCCAATTCTTCTTTTAAAATTTAATTTATTTTTATTTTTTAAATTGACACATGATGTATTATTTGTTTCAGGGGTACAGGTCTGTGAATCATCAGTCTTACACAACTCACAGCACTCACCATAGCACATCCCTCCCCAATGTCCATCCCCCAGCCACCCTACCCCTACCCCCCCTACCCACCAGCCACCCTCTAGATGCCCATCAACAGATGAATGGATAAAGAAGATGTGGTATATATATATACAATGGAATACTAGGCAGCCATCAAAAGAAACGAAATCTTGCCATTTGCAACGATGTGGGTGGAACTGGAGGGTATTATGCTAAGTAAAATAAGTCAATCAGAGAAAGAATTATCATATGATCTCTCTGATATGAGGAATTTGAGAGGCGGGGCAGGGGGTCGTGGGGGGAAGGGAGGGAAAAAAGAAACGAGATGAAAACAGGGAGACAAACCCTAAGAGACTCTTAATCTCAGGAAATGACAACCAATTCTTAATATTTATGTCCCAAATACTGCACAGGACAGGCTTATTCTAAAAAAGCACTTGTTATTTGTCTGAAATTCATGTTTGCCTGTGCTGGCTGACTATTTGCTGAATCTGGTGACCCAGCTAGCTTGGGGTCTGACTCACCTCGCAGACTCCTCTGCTCTCTGCTTTCTGCCACACATGCAATTCCTCTTTGCAAAAATCTTTGCACATTTAATCCCTTCCTGGCGTCTACTTCTCAGAGGGTGTGGACTAATGCAGCAGGGCGGGGCCGGGGGTGGGGAGCCCAGTGTGGGCAGGCTTCACTTATAAATGTCTGGTTTCCTTCCATCGGGCATGGTCCCGGGAGTGGGCCCCCCTTTTGCTGCTCAAAGCCACAGTAGTGGGGTGGGGGGAAGGGGAGCTCCTCTCCCTGAGTCCGACTTAGAAGGCAGTTTCTAAGGGAAAGGAAGTTCTAAATTAGTTCTATAATTTCAGGGTGCCTGAGAGTTCCACAGGGGAATACAAGGGAAAATGGTGGATTTGTGAGTCCCTCTCTCCAGATCTCCCACTTCTAGAGGTCTAGGGTTGGGGTCAGCAATAGGCATTTTCCCAGGCTCCATGCTTGATTTTGAAACTGCATAAGGAAAGTAACTTGGCTTATTTTGTAAAACTTCCCGCAAATGCTGCTGCCTATACTTATTAATTCAGTAGTAGTCAGAACTTCATACTCAGGGCGTCAAAGCTAGGAGTAAAAGCTTGCTTTCCTTTCTTCCTCTCCCCTCTTACTTTTTTGAAGCCTCTTTCTGGGTTATAAAAATTTGCTAGGCATTTGGGTCCTTGAGAAGATAGGGCACTTTTTTTTTTTTTTAAATTTGGTAATGAGAGCACCACAAATCCCTTTTCACCTTGCCTGCTAGGAGGCTCAGAGCAAGATTTTCTGTAAATTGCAGTGCTCTTTCTAAATTAGGATTTCTTTTTTTTTTTTAATTTTTTTTTTTTTTTTATTTGATAGAGAGAAACACAGCGAGAGAAGGAACACAAGCCGAGGGGATGGTAGCGGGAGAAGCAGGCTTCCTGCCAAGCAGGGAGCCCGATGTGGGGCTCGATCCCAGGCCTCTGGGATCTGACCTGGGCCGAAGGCAGACGCTTAACGACTGAGCCACCCAGGCGCCCCTAAATTAGGATTTCTGATACAAGAAATTCCTGCCTTGTGCCAAGCCAGCACCAATGGACTTCAGTACAATCGTTTGTGGTTTCGCTCCTGGCCTTGATAGTGAATGGTCTCTCTGTTGCTTATTGTAGACAGCTGACTTTGGTCCTTTCGGAATCAGGTGGAATGGAAACCAGTCCTCCCTTACCTGACTCCTGAGGACTGGAGGTGCTTCCTAAGAGCCAAGATCATCTGGGCTGGGAGAGTTGAAGTAGACCATGAAGCCGAGGAGAGAGTGTGGACCCCTGGGGAGCAGCAAGGCGGGCAGGTGGCACCCTTAAACGCAGAGCTGGGTGGGAATCAGTGGGCAGGTGGCACTGGGTGGTGTAACCAGCATGTTTAGAATGGGTGTTGGCTGGTTCTGATCCCGGGCAGGCTGGGTGAGTCGGCAGGGAAGGAATGTCCTGACTCATCCATGTCTCGGTTTCTCTTTGGGTGGAGGGCGGCTGCCGGGGGCTGGGGAGCCTGGAAAGAAAGAGATAGACGGTGGAGCTTCATGTGAAGCCTGTGGGAACAGGCGTCCCAGCCGCCAGTGGTCAAGGCCCCTTTCCTTCTGACAGTCCACCACCAACCACTTACATTAGACCCAGGAAGTAGGGCCCTGCATGAGGCACTGGATTTGGGGGCCATCGGGCGATCCTGCTTGCCTGGGAAGCACCTGGGTCACATCAGGACCCCTGCCTTCCATCACGGACGTCCCTAAGCCACTGTTGTCACCAACCCTATGACCACGCACTTTTCCTTTTGAGTGGATCTCCGGATCTAAGGAAGGGGCTGGGGCTGGGGAAGTGTAGGCTCAGTTCTGAGGAGGTTCAATGGGTCCATCGGCCCAGAGGGGTTTCGCACGGGGATCCACCTGCTGGAAGAAAAGGACACAAGTGCAAACTCCAGGCTTCCAGATGAGATACAAAGTGAATGCCCTGCTGATGAGTTTCTCTGCCCAAACCAAAGGGGGTTGGGGGCTATGGCGGATCCCTGCAAGCCTGACCAGTGGGCTCCTGTAGGTGGGTGATGGGGCAGATTCTGACTCTTAGTTACTGGCCATCTTTGAGCCTCCAATCCTCCCAGTAACGTAGGGACATTCTGTTTTCAGAAAAGTTGACTCAAGGGCTCAAGCGGTACAGGGGTGAGTACGCCAGCTACCAGGTCCTGGGGCTCTTACCAGGATTAGCTCCTCTCTGCCTCCAGGAAGGTGAAGACCAGGATCTTGGGAGCTCCATTCTAGAGGGAATATAAAGAATTCTGTGGGGTCCTGCTGGGAGCATTTTGGGAAATTAAGTCACAGATACACAAGTCCTTCTCAAAGGTACCATTCCAGAACACGGTAGAATGAAAGGACCCCCAATTCTACAACGCTGGTATTTTTCCAGGCACTGCTCTGCCCCTGAAGGGCAGTCGATTTCCTGCTCTTATTTAAGAAGCTGCTCAGAGTGGGTCTCTGTAGAAACAGCCCCTGGGCTGTAATTACTGCTGAGTGGAAAATCTCCGGCTGGTGAACACATTAATTAGCTAATGCCCGATGCCCGAGGGAGCTGCTAAGTGTGATCCCGGTTGTCTGGGGTGGAGGGGGGAAGAGATGGATGGGTGAAGGGGCTTGTCCAGGGCCTGCGGGGGGAGAGAGCCCCCAGGGGCAGCCCAGCCCTTCCCAGGGGCTGGCCTAATTTTCTTGGGGTCTCCGTTAATGCGCTCACTTCACAATGAGGTGTTGTGGCTAGAATCAAGACCTGAGTTGCAGAGTTTTGATTTCAGGGTCCTCCCAGGGTTTCTTCCCTCTCGAAGGAACGCATTCAACATCATTTTGCCTTAATAATACAGGCACGTTCTTCCCTTCCCAGCCCCCAGCCGGACAAAGGTGATGCCACGCCTGGGTGCAGGGAGGGAGGCTCCGTGTGCAAAGCAGTGGGGAAGGGGGGCGCATGAAGGGAGAGGCCCCAAGAAAGGGAGGGGTGGGTGGGCAAGGCCCCCACCCTCGAGGTGACCTTCCTATTCTGATGTGGAATTCGTGATGTGCTGGGGGGGGTGCATAGAAGCAGGTGCAGGGCCATGCCTGGGTGTCACGGCTGACTGCCTGGCCAGGCCTGGTCGGGGCAGTCCCTGCCCCCACAAGCCCCTGCCTTGGGGAAGAGAAGCTGGTGACTGGACGGTGGGCCCCTCTGTGGGTTGCCTTTGTGTCTTGGAAGCTGGGCCGCCTTCCATGGAGATAGCAATTTTATCTAATGCCCTTTCCCCTTTGCTCTCTCCCCCAAAGACCTGGGTCTATGCTCCAAGGGTCGGGCCAGGTTGTAGGGAGCCCGTGGGGGCCCAGCAGGGGACTGAGAATGAGAGCCAGGAAGGGGGACACTGGCAGGGAGGGGGCTGGAGAACGCTGCTCGGACCCCGAGGATTGTCCCAGGTTGCCAGCTCTGATTTTCCAAGTGTGGCAGGACCTCTAGATGACATCGTGGGACCCGCAAATCCTGGGAGGTCACTTAAAGAAATGGTAGGGACAGTTTTTGATCCCCAAAGCCCCATCTGCGTCCATCGGTGGATGAATGGATAGCAAAGTGACACATCCCGAAAACAGATTATCACTCGGCCATAGAAAGGAACAAAGCCCTGACTTTCCCTACGATACGAGGTGGGTAAACCTCGAGGACATCGTGCTGAGTGAGAGAAGCCAGTCGCTGAAGACCACCTATGATATGATTCCATTTATAGGAAATGTCCAGGGTAGGCAGATCTGCAGAGACAGAGACCAGACGGTGGTTGCCAGGGGCCGGGGAGAGAGGGGTGGAGATTGAATGCTTAATGCGTACGGGTTTTATTTTGGGGTTTTGAAAACATTCTGGAACTAGAGAGAGGTGATGGTGTACAACATTGTGAACGTACTAAATGACTAAATGCCACTGAGTTGCTCATTTAAAAATGGTTAATTTTATATTATGTAAATTTCATCTCAAAAAACCCTGCAAACCAAAAAACCAACAACCATCTGCCTACACACACACACACACACACACACACACACACACACACTCCATTAGCAGCCTTTCTCTGGTTCAGGGGCCCCGGGGGCAAGGAGGCTTGCTGAGGTCTTTCTTCCCACCAAGGAGCGGTGTGGTGCTGGCCCGGATGGCCAGGGCCTGTGGAAGCCCCTGGTCAGGTGAGGGAAACAGCTGGTGGGGTGATCAGAGGCTGGGCATTAAGCTTAGAGCACTTGAGCACAGAGAGGCTTCCCAGGGGGGAACCTCTGGGTTCCCAGTCAGGGTTCTCCAGGGGACACAGCTTAATAGGCATCCCTGGTCACGGGAGCAGCCGTGCCAGGCTAGGGGGTGGAGAGAAGCTCTCAACAGTACCTCAGGTAGCATGAGTCCCAGTAATGTGGGTGCCCCTAGGGACCAAGCCTTGCCCCCCCCCCATTTTCCTGGGACTACACACACCTTGGGATTTTGGTAGAACCCCAAGGAGGCATGGAAATAAGCAATATGGCCGTCCCGGTAAAGGAGCTTGGAGTCACATTAGTGTGACATAGGAACACAAAAAACTGTGGCGTCAGTTCCGGGAAAAGCACACAGAGCCACCGGGGAAGCACCCTTCGGAGGGAGACAGGTGGGGCTGTCTCTGGAGGCAGAGGGAATGGATACTGGGTGGTCTATCCGGGAAGGCTTCCTGGAGGAGGGGATGTCCATGCTGAAGAATGAAGAGAAAGACGTGGGTGATGATGGTGAGACCGATTGGTGGAAGAAGCACAAGTGGGTCTCAGAGGCAAGCCAGGGGGCACTCAGGGAGCTCCAGCCTTTGGAGAGCACGTAGTACATGTGCAGCGTGGTGAGAAGGGACATTCCTGAGGTCAGGGGGGGCCATCCTCAAGGGCTACATCTGCCAAGCCAAAAGCCTGTTAGCTTATCCTGAGGACAGTCGGGAGCCATGGAAGATTGTTAAGCAGGGAATCAATGTGGTCAGATTTGCATTAAAGAAAGACAGCCCTAGATGCTGTAAGCCACCAACACCCGTTGAATAAAGAAAGAAGTCCTCATTAGGGGTCTTGATCTGCCCATCTGTCAGATGGGTCGACTCCCTTATTTTCATAATACCCATCTGCGAGTTTTGATATATTTTTAAAAACACATCTTAAATCACAAAATGTTTCCAACATGGGGAAAATCATGTACCAGCCGCTCGGGTTTGCCAGAAATCAAGACAGTGGCGCGTGTGTTCCAGATGTTATGATATTTCAGAAATAAGAAGTAACCGGCACAGATGTCTTTCTGTGCCTTCCCGCCCGGAGAACCACCACCCCAAAGTTGGTGTCAGTCCTGTCCAGCCATTGTTCGTTGGTTTGTTTGTTTCAAAGATCTTATGTACTTATTTGACAGAGAGAGTGAGCGACAGCAAGAGCAGGAACACCAAAGGATGTCTCCTGGCTGAGCCGTTCCACTCCCTTAATTATTAGTGCATTTCCTGTGGCGGATGTTCTCCGATGGGCATGAATGTGTGACCCTGAAATCCTCACGACGGTGCCCACCCTCATCGGGCCCATCGTATCCCCCCTCCCGGGACCTCTTTGTCCCCAGTCTTCCATTCCTGCTCCTGGCAGACACCCACTCAAGGAGCTAAGCTGGTTGGCACTGCGCACATGCCCGTGTGTATTGTCCCCGATCGCTGTGCCCCAGCCCCGCCCATCAGGAAGATTTCTTTCCTCCAGCATCTTTCATGCCTACGTGGGGCCGCCGTGCAACAGCACCGACGCTCGGAGTAAGCCCACGTGGGAACCAGGCTCGGGCCTTTCCTCTTCTGTCCCCTGAGACCTGAGCACTGCAGAGATGGGGGCCCTGAAGTCCTTGCCGCTGGCGCATGGGGCTCACTTGTGCCTCCTAGCCCTGCCTACGCATGACCCCACACGGGTTCTGCGTCTAAGAACTGGCTCCGGTCTGAGAGCTGAGCTAGGGATCGCTTGTACATGCAGGGGCTGACCTTGGCCTTCTGCTCATCCGTGGTCACTTCTGATTATATATATAAAGCAACAGCCTCATTAGCTGCCCATCCATCTTCGTTATGCCTAGGAGCGTTATCATCGGTCCGCATATCCTTCGTCAGACACCCCTGGTTGTCGCTCCAAATTTGTCACCCGCCGTGGTAATCACTCCCACCTTGACTCTGATGGCTGAGCGCTATCCCCTGACCTCGCTCTCCCCGGATCCCGTCATCCCCATGGTTACAAGGGAACCCAGGTCTGTCATAGTACCCCCTACCTCTCTCCCCTGCCCGCTGGGGACAGCCAGCACCAAGCTTTCACTCCGGTGCCCCTTCCAGAGCGTTCCTTACTGTCTCAGTAAAGGGAGCGACCGCCAGGCCTTCCGGAGGAACACGATCAGCTGCAGGGGAGGAGGGAGGATCTCAGATACTAGATCCATTCTAGCTGCTCACTTCCTGAGGCTTCTGATCCATTTCTCTAGAATGTTCCACGGCAGTTTTGGCACGGCATGTTCACTCCACGTGGGCATCGCTTTTTCCAAGCTTCCAAGAGTCATCTTGGCTTGGGTATCCATTCAAGCCCCGAGGACCTTCTCTGGGTGTTAAATCCTGGGCTCACATCGACAAAGTCTTCCTTCTTGGGCTTATATTCTGACCGCCTTGATCCAATGCCACGAAGCTCTCCTCGCAGGCACAATCTTCCCAATGGGCACGCATGTCTCTGCAGGGGCCTGTAGCTCCCGGACACACCGTCCCTTTCCTTACCTCCCAACGCAGACAAAGCAGCTCTGCTAACATTCACGTTAAGCTGGAACTTGACCCTCCTTGCAGGTCTGGTGGTCAGAGGGCGGGTGCCTTGCTCCTATGGTCTCTGTCTCTTGGGAGGCTCCGCACCCCCTCTCGAGGGGCGGGTGAATCACTCTGGCGGGCGCGGGGCTTTCAGGAGAATCAGAGGTCAAGTCTTTGAAGCCGGTCTACCTGCAATCCCATCCCGAGTCCCTCCAGGCTGAAGTCCTGCTGCTTGTGTATCGAGGTCCTCAGCTGCTCCCCAGCTCCCTCTGCCCTCTGGCTTTCACGTTTTGAACTGATGATGACTTGCCCTCAGCCTGTGGCATTCAGCCACAGTTCCCCCATTCCGCATTCCTTATAATTGTCCTCTCTCCCCAGACTTTTCACAGGTCAGGGAGAGAGAAAGGGACTTGCCCAGATCTACTCGGGAGCTCACAGCCACACCGCGCTGCCGGTCCTGCTGGGGTCTTCTGCGTCATGGGGTAGGGCACCCTGGATTCCGAGAAAAACATACACCCTCGGATTGCCTCCAGGAAGACCGAGGACAGTTCCTGCAAAGTGTTGCTCACTCAGAAAACCTGGGAAGTCCAAATCGAGTTTTGCAGAAACCACGAAATTGATCTGCCAAGGCCAGAGTCCATACAAGTACCTCTGGGGCTACTCCAGGAGGAGCTAGGCATCTCCCTCCCAGAAACAGGCCCTCCCTCTCTTCTTTCATGCACTAGCTTTTTCTGTTCATCCTCGAGCATTAGGAAATCTGATTGGCACAACTAATAACCGTTACAGCTGGAAAGACGTTTGCCATCAGCAGTGAGGGCATATCGGTGACTTTCCTCTTGTTCTTCCCATCCCCAAGGAGTCCGATGGAGCACAACCTGTTTTCTCCCAGGGTAGACCCACCCATCCTCTTTTACTTTCTGCCCCACGAAAGACTCACGCCCAGCAAGGCCAAGGCTGGCCTCTCTTTCTGGTCTACATTTCCCCCCGGGATGAAGGCTGCCGATCCAGGTGCCTGAGATCTGGGTGTGGAGAGGTGAAGACCAAAGGTCCATATAGGTTTGCTAATCTGAACTACAACCTCCCACTCCCAAACCAGCTGGTACCAGAGCTCAGCTGAGCCCTTATAGAATTCATCGCCCAAATCGGGCATCTTGAGAGAGATAGGGAGGTTTCCTACTGACCCTGGGAATATAGAGACAAACTGGGCACGTTCCCCGCAAACGCTTGGTCACGGGGATTCACAGAGCAGAACCGGATTTCCCAGTTGGTTCTCCTACCCTGGTGAACACAGCACTTTTGGTGCGAGATCCCAGAGGGAGAAGAGAGGAATGTCAGCATCTGAACACCAAAACCCAATTCTGAATCCCTTACACAAGTAATAGACTCTCAATTAATAATCGAGCAAGAGTGATGAACGTCGCTGAAGGATTGCGCCGTGATGATAAAACAGAAGGTAATATTGTGAAGTAGTGAAGACAAGGGACACCAAAAATGTCTTTCTTTACTTTGATGGCTCTGAGAATGAGTTGGGACCCCAGCTCGACACTTGTCAACTGTTGTCACTCTGGGCACATTGTTTAACTCAGGGCTGTGTGTGATTCAAATACCACTGGGGCCTCCCTGTCCCCTGGGGGGGGGAGGGTACAGTTTGGTGCATTTGACTCAAACACTCTGTGTGATGGATTAGATAATTCAGAGTTTTTCTCTTAGTTACTGAAAATTCCATTTGGAATCCTTTTTTTTTTTTTTTTTTTTAATGTTTTGTCTTTATGTTGTTCTCTGCCCCCACACTCCAGGCCTGTATGTGTTGGTGAACATGGATCCCAGAAATGAACCTTAGCCCATCCTACTTTCCATAGGAAACCCCACCTTTCCCCATATTGTGTGGGTTTGGAGGTTTGAAGATGCACCTGAAGATTTGGGGGGTCATCCAGAAAAGCTTATCATATCATGGCCATCTCCCATGGGGGGGGGCTCCAGGTATCCCCCTTGTCACTCGGTTGTTTTCTAGAGTTCTTCTCTCCTTTCCCCGCTCCCCCATCCACTCCACAGACCCTTGGAGAATACACTTCCGTCTCCCTGTGACTTCCCTCAATGACAGCAGTATGACCCGCCAGCCCCTGACACCCTCCTCTGTTTTAAAAACTTCCCCAAATTCTGGTGAAGAAAATTGTCACCAACCCATTTCTTGAATAAGAACGTCTAGGATAGGTTGGGCTCACAGCACCGTGACCATTGCCACAGCTATAGAGATTCTCAATGGTGATTTCTGAGTCTTTCTGAAAGCTTTAGCCTACGGGCACGTTGTGTGCACACACTCATTTTTCTAAGGCACTCCTTATTAGTTCTTAAAAGATTTTCAAAGGTATCTGTGACCCCAGAAATGAGAGCCTGAGCTTTGGAGTTAGATGTCCCATTTCGATTTAAAATTAAAGTCTCCAGGGTGCTTGGGTGGCTCAGTTGGTTAAGCATCTGCCTTCAGTTCAGGTCATGATCCCAGGGTCCTGGGATCGAGTCCTGCATCGGGCTCCCTGCTCAGTGGGAGTCTGCTTCTCCCTCTGCCTCTCTGGGTTCTCTCTCTCTCTTAAATAAATAAATAACTTAAAAAAATAAAATTAGTCTCCATTTCTATGAAAGAGGCGCAAGGTTGAGCTGTCACCTCCACTTACCAACCCCTGATAGAACCATCCTTGGGTTCACAAAAGGAATAAAAAATGAAAAAGAGGCAGAGCACCCATACTCCCTTTCCCTGAGGCAACTGGGCATGAGCTGCAAGAATGGAAGGGAACGAAAGTGAACCGGTTATGTCAGTGAGTCTATTTCCAAATACAAGCAACAGAAATACCAACTGGAAGTGGATTTCGCAATAAAAATACCCAAGCGTGGATGTCTCCAAGGGTGACACTTCAGCAGCTCAGTGACACTGCTGACGACCCAGCTTCTTTCCAAACTCAGCCCTGCTTCATCCCAGGCTGGTCACCACGGTCCCAGTAGCAGCAGCAGCAGCAGCAGCAGCCATGGACCCAACAGCATGATATAACGCGGAAGATTTGGAGGGGTCATCCAGAAACCATGATGATAACGGGGAGTACCATCTCCTATTTTTTTTTTTTTTAAGATTTTATTTATTTATTTGACAGAGAGAGAGAGATCACAAGCAGGCAGGGAGGCAGGCAGAGAGAGAGGGGAAAGCAGGCTCCCTGCTGAGCAGACGCGGGGCTCAATCCCAGGACCCTGAGATCATGACCAGAACCGAAGGCAGAGGCCCAACCCACTGAGCCACCCAGGCGCCCCCCATGAGCGTCCTTGAACCAGCCACGAAATAGCACCGCAAAGATCCCCATCAACTTTCGATCGTTTCTCCCTGGACGGAATTAGGTCATGGGCTCCCGCCCAGACCAATCACGGGTGAGGGGCGTGGCACCGCCCACATTGGCTGGGACCCAGGGGCTATGTAGCTGTCACAGAGGGACGTGGCTACCGGGACAAGAGTGGGTTTCCTTGGAGGAGTGCTGGGATGGGCAGCCATGTGTGCCGCAGTGAGACTCAATGATCTGATCTTTGGGTGATGAAGACGGGGTAGGGGGCTTAGGGGTTTGGTGGGGGGAGGGGACAGAGGGCACAGCCAAGGAGAGGGAGGAAAGAGATGAGCCAGACCCCTCTCCCTGCTCTAGGACGTCCTGGTTATTTCTTCAAAGGCCTGGGGCAGGTGGAGGCTGGGGGAAGTGCTATCTGACTGGCCATGAGCATAAGTGTGTTGAATGCGCTGCTTCGCACCAGGGCAGACTCTCTGATGAGGGCTTATTTGCAGTCTGATCACAGCCCTTTCTGCTTGGGCATTTCCATTCCAATTCCTCTTCCATCGCCTTTCTCTAACTCCGAATGTGTCCTTCCTTGTCTTGGACTCTTTAAAGCTCTCTTTGCTCTTCATTTCTTTTCCATGTCTTTAATTTTCTGAAGGTCTCAAGAAATAGTTTCATCGTCTTCAGTGTCTGGTCTAGACTCTCCAAGTGGGAAGGAGACAGCTGCAGATTTCAGCCCAGATTCTGTCCTGCGTGGGTTTATAAAATGCCCGGCCCAGTCACAGGAGCCCTCTCGGGCCCCTGGTGTCCTGAAAGAATGGAGGTGCCTTCCCATCAGAGGATGCGATCAATCATGCAGACCTTGCCTCGGATAATCCGAGTCATCTCCGAACGTAGGGCACCGTTGGCATGCATTTAAAAACCGAATAGTTTGCGGGTAACCCTGTAGTTATAAGCTCCCATCAAGGCACGGATGTCTCTGCGCGTCTCAAATGAGACTCCCACATATCCGTGTGAAGCTGCTCGAGGGAGAGTGTTTGAATTCGAGGACAGCTGCCTCGGGGCCAGGGAGCCCTGTGGGGTTGGGGCGCTGGCTGTGGGGGGGGGGGTCTGGCCTCTGTGTCGGAACCACAGATGGCGTGCCGGGGGTCTGCACCTCGGTGTCCGATGTTGGGGGATGGCAGTAGGGAGGCTGCGGCGCGCAGCCTCGTTAGCAGTGGCTCGTGACCCAGAGGAGAGGGAGCTGGGGCCGATAGTGAGGGGGGGAGGGGGAGAAACCGAAGCGGGTTAGCGGGCCCCGAAGTCTCCGCCCCGGTCCGCCTAGTCTCTTCCGTGGTTGTGTGGTTGTGTTGGACAGTGGCTGGAGCTGGCCAGTCACCTCTGTCCCTTCATGTGGTGTCAGGGCCTCCATGTGGCCTCTCCCGGGGGCCTAGTTTAGGCTTCCTTACAGCACCGTGGCCTCGGGGAGGTCAAAGTGCTTCCAGCTGGTTGAAGGCTTCACCAGTGAGGACTGTAGGGCATTTGGGTGGCTCAGTAGGTTAAGCGTCTGCCTTTGGCTCAGGTTGTGATCCCGGGTTCCTGGGATGGAGCCCCGCGTCTGGCTCTTAGCTCAGTGGGGAGCCTGCTTCTCTCTCTCCCTCTGCC
>JAQQSY010000610.1:0-14972 GCA_028646535.1 Procyon lotor | reverse complement strand
CTCCTGCAAGACAGATGCTAATTGTCAAGCATTGAGCGAGCAGATAGTGCCCCAAGCTACTGCAGAAGAAAAGTCCCCCTAAAGGCAAAAAGGGGCTCATAATTTTAAAGGCCAATTCAAATGCTCTCCTGGTTTTATACTCTGAATTCAGTGGAACCATATTGCGGGGGGGGGATGTCAATGAACGTCATCAAGTCAATGAAGGTTTTTATAGCTTTTGGAAACCCTTTGGTCTCTGAATTGTAATTAGCAAAAAAATAAAAACCAAAAACCACAGACATCAGATGCTTGCCTTGTTCCTTGGAGAACTAAATGTAGGTTTGTTTTGTATCCTTTGTATGTTCTTAATATTTGCAGAGAGTTTTTTGAATCTATGGATTTTATTTTTTCAGTCTTACTTGACAAATTCCTGTCTGAGAAGTAGCAGGACATGGTAGACAGAGAAACTCAAGGCACTTTGCCATTTGGTAATGAAAGGGAGGGCAGAAGATTTTAGGAAAGTCCCCGTGCCCCTAAACCCAGGCCAAACCAAAAATATAAACTCATGTCTAATGTGTCCAGTGGTCCTAGTCAAAGACTTTGTACTGCCACTAACATTGCCAAATAATTTTAATAAAACTGGATTTGAATACAATTCCAAGTTGTCTTTCTGTTTAACGTGATTGGACTTTCATATAATTCATACTTTCTTAGATTTCGATGGGGTACCAAGAGCACTGCAAAAGATGCTTTTATGAGGTAAAGTAGTGAGAGACCAAAAAACAAATTGCATTCAAAGCAGCTTACCTTTTTTTTTTTTTTAAGATTTTATTTATTTATTTGACAGAGAGAGAGAGATCACAAGCAGATAGAGGGAGAGGGGGAAGCAGGCTCCCCGCTGAGCAGAGAGCCCGATGCGGGGCTTGATCCCAGGACCCTGAGATCATGACCTGAGCTGAAGGCAGAGGCTTTAACCACTGAGCCACCCAGGTGCCCCCAAAGCAGCTTACCTTTTCAGGCTTCACGTATGTTCACTAAATGCCCAGGGGTGGGAAGCTGAGAGCCTCTGGCCCCATGTGGTTGAGCAACATGAGCAGTTTGGCCTGAAAATTAGGTGTGGGTCTTGTCCATGTTTCAATGGGAATTGGTTCCCAGCATTTCAGAATAGATTTCAGAGAACAACGTGTAGATTCCTAGCTTCTTGAAAAGCTGAAGTCACTGCATTGAGTTTTCATTGATGTCAGTGAGCTGGGCTCAGTTCTGCCCCTTCTAATGCCCTCTCTGATCTGGCCCAGCCTCCAGCTTGCTGGTTTGCCCTGTCAATGGTGCCTGTGTTTGAGTTTGCTCAGTGGCTTATTTTTTGGTGTGGGTTCATCGATCACGCACTTAGACAAACCAGCTGATGGAGGAAAAGCCTTTAGATGTGTTTCATGGGAGGGGATAGCATTAATGATCATGGTGCTTGAGCCCTTTTTTTTCTTAGTGGCCTCACAACAGAGCACTTTCAAAATCGGGAAATGCTCAAGTTCAAGGCCAGCATACCACAAATTGGCGTACAATTTCAGGAAAGATTCCTGGACTCCCACCCCACCGAGGTCCCTGGAAGCCCCAGTTACATGTTTTGGGGCAGACAGGGCGTTAGCAAGCTAGGCTACTCGTTAGCCTTTTAAAAGTTACAAAGAGTTTTCCAGGAAACCCTGGAAACTGGTGCTACCTTGTCCCAGGCATGTCCGCTGCTTTCACAAGGTCTGTTCTCTGTGTTTCTTTTTTATTTATTTATTTATCTATTTATTTATTTATTACTTTATTTATTTGACAGAGAGAGATCACAAGCAGGCAGAAAGAAGGGGAAGCAGGCTCCCCGCTGAGCAGAGAGCAGTGTGGGGCTTGATCCCAGGACCCTGAGATCATGACCTGAGCCGAAGGCAGAGGCTTTAACCCACTGAGCCACCCAGGCGCCCCTTAAGCTCGCTTTTTAAGCAACTTTTTGTTGCAAAATAAAATGCATTTTGCAAAAAAATTTTGGCGAAGCATAAAGAGATAAAATTAATACTCTCATCCAAGTATCAGAGTGAAGATTTTTTTAAGATTTTATTTTTATTTATTTATTTGATAGAGATCACAAGTCAGCAGAGAGGCAGGCAGAGAGAGGGAAGCAGGCTCCCCGCTGAGCAGAGAGCCCGATGCGGGGCTGGATCCCAGGACCCCGAGATCATGACCCAGGTGCCCCTGTTCTTTATGTTTCTAACAACACGAAGGACACTTCAGATTTTCACAACTTTAAGGATCCAGTTGGTAGATGTTTCTTTTAAAAGGTGTATATGGGAAAATAATACATAAATAAAAATTTAAAAAAAGAAGGGGGGATATGGGATAGTGAAAGAAGCCAGACACAGAAAAAAACAAATATTGTATGATTCCACTGTTACGTAAAGTATCTAGACTAGGCCAATTCATAGAGACAGAAAGTAGACTGGGGGCGCCTGGGTGGCTCAGTCATCAAGCGTCTGCCTTTGGCTCAGGTCATGATCCCAGGATCCTGAGACCGAGCCCCACGTCGGGCTCCCTGCTCAACGGGAAGCCTGCTCCCCTTCTCTCTCTGCCTGCCTCTCTACTTTGTTTCCTCTCTCACTCTCTCTCTCTGTCAAATAAATAAATAAAGTTATTTAAAAAAATAAAAAATAAAGAAAGTAGACCGGAGATGCCCAGGGGGAGGTGGGAGGGGGAGTTAGTTGTTTCGCGGGTCTAGACTTGGGGGACATGAAAGATTTGGGTGTAGAACGTGGTGATGGGTGTACAAATTGTGAAGGATGTACCTGGTGTCACTAAATTGTACATTTGCGGTGGTTAAAATGATAGGTATTGTGTGTATTTCTCCATAATTCCTAATATTTTTCCTGGTGAAACTTACAAAATGCACCACTGTGAAAGAGGGAAAGGGGGGGAAACAGAAAAAGAGAGGGAGGCCAATCAAGAGGCTCTTCACTGTAGAGAACAAACAGGACTGATGGGGGGAGGGGGATGGGGGATGGGCTAGATGGGGGATGGGCATTAAGGAGGGCACTTGTGATGAGCCCCGGGTGTTTGTATGTAAGTGATGAATTCTCCCAAAACCAGTACTACACTGTACGTCAACTAACTAGAATTTAAGTAAAGACTTAAACAAAAAAAAAAAGTATACTTAGCGTGGTTGTTTCTGGGGAGAGGACAATGAAGGAGTGAGTTTTAAAAAAAAAGTTACACTTATGATGGGCACTGAGTAACATATAGAATTGTTGAATCATTGGATTGTACACCAGAAACTGTGTTTGTTGGTTCCACTGGAGCTATACTGAACTGTACGTTAATTATACCGATTTTTTAAATTTTTAAATTATTTTTATTAGTATTTACTTTTATACTTGAATTTTTAAAGAGTTATTTTTTTAAAGATTTTAATTTTATTTATTTGACAGAGAGAGAGATCACAAGTAGGCAGAGAGGCAGGCAGAGGGAGGGGGGAAGCAGGCTCCCTACTGAGTGGAGAGCCCAATGTGGGGCTCGATCCCAGGACCCTGAGATCATGACCTGAGCCGAAGGCAGAGACTCAACCCACTGAGCCACCCAGGCGCCCTTATTTTTTTTTTTTTTTTAAGATTTTATTTATTTGACAGAGAGAGAGAGACAGTGAGAGCAGGAACACAAGCAGGGGGAGTGGGAGAGGGAAAGCAGGCTTCCCGCTGAGCAGTGAGCCTGATGTGGGGCTCAGTCCCAGGACTCTGGGCTCATGACCTGAGCCAAAGGGAGACACTTAACGACTGAGACACCCAGGCGCCCCTAAATATTTTATTTTTAAATAATCTCTAGACCCAAATTGGGGCTCAAACTCACAACCCCAAGGTCAAGAGTCAGATCCTGTACTGACTAAGCCAGCCAGGTGCCCCTCTTCTCGAATTTAAAAAAACCCATCACTTCCAAGACAGAGAACTTTACAGACAGACCCATAGGTGTTCCCCAAGGAAAGCTGCACTATCTTTTTTTTTTTTTTTTTTCATCCAAGATTTAATTTAAATTCAAGCTAGTTCACATCTAGTGGAGTATCAGTTTCAGGAGTATAGTGATTCGTCAGTTGCATGTAACACCCAGTGCTCGTTACATCAGGTGCCCTCCTTAGTGCCCATCCCCCAGTCACCCCATCCCCTCACCCACCTCCCCTCCAGCACTCTTCAGTTTGTTCCCTGTAGTTAAGAGTCTCTTACACTTTGTTTGCCTCCCTCTCTCCCTTCCCCTGTGTTCATCTGTTTTATTTCTTAAATTCCACATATGAGTGAAATCATAGGGTATTTGTCTTTCTCTGAAAGCTCCAATATCTTAAAAAGTAAATAAAAGTGTGTGGCGGGGCCGGGGGATGTGCGTGTGTGAGTGTGTGTGTGTGTGTTGGAATGGATGCCACACACTGCTTAGGAAACACAAAGAACATGAAAAGCGTATGGTAAAGAGCATCCTTCCCATTCTTGCCCCCGGGCTCTCTCTAGAAGAAGCCTGTATTACCACTCTCTGTGTTTGCCTATTTATTTTCATTGTTTAGACGTAGGGTAACATTCTGAAGTCCAGGCTGTGCACTTACAAGAAGAGCTCTCCATATCAGAATGCCAACACTTCCTTCTTTCTTTTCTACTGATGGGGTCATGCTTTTCCGTTGTACAAATGTACCATAGTTTAGCTCATCGTTGGTGGACTTTGACATGATTTCCAGACCTGCACAATTACAAACAATTCCAATGAATAACCGTGTGCAGAATGTCATTTCACAAGTATCAGTTGACACATTCTGCTTTCACAAAACCGAGGAGGTAACTCAGCTCCCCCAGAAATGACGTAACAGCACAAGGTCAGGGTCAACTGCACTGTTTGAGGAGCCCCCCTCCCGTGCAGGACCGGTTCCCCTGACGTCACTGCTTTTCATTTTAGTGTTTCTGCCCTGCTCATTGGTCAGATGTGTCCGTGGGAAGCATCTGGTGCTTCCAGAAGCTTTACGCTCACAGAGATTACTTATCGCAAGGGAGAAAGCCTGGGGAAAGCCCACATGTTCCTGAGAAAATGAATGTTCTAGTCATGGTCCACTTAGAATGCTGCTCCTTCTCCACAGGAGAGTTGATGCTTTCCTGATGTTGTCATTTTCGTCACCAAGCTCTTCTGGGTAGTGAAGATGGGAGAAGATGTGGTAGCTTCAAAAACATGCCTCACAGTTGCTTAACCAGGGGCATTTTTTGTTTTTCAAGGAATTCGTGAAAAGACATAAAGGAACTGGGGGAGACTCAGAGCCACTGAATGTGATTTAATCAAACACTGATTTAATCCTAAATCAGTGGTCTGAAGGACATCCCTATACAAGCGCAGAAAGTGATTGTCTGTTTAAAGTATTTATATTTAGGGCACCTGGGTGGCTCAGTCGGTTAAGCACCTGCCTTCAGCTCAGGTCATGATCTCAGAGTCTCGGGATGGAGCCCCACATCAGGCTCCCTGATTAGTGGAGAGTCTGCTTCTCCCTCCCCCTCTTCCTCCTTCTCCTCCTCCCTCTGCCTGCTGCTCCCCCTGCTTCTTCTCTCTGCCAAATAAATAAATAAAATCTCAAAAAACAACATTTTAAAGTAAATAAAAAAAATATTTATATTTATATATCCATACCCTCTAGTGATATGTATAATGTTTACCCAACAGTGCAAACAGAAATATTCCTTGCATAGGAGTGGTCGAAATATTATAGGACTAGAAATTAATGCAATTGAGGACTGATTAGCCTTCAATGTCAAGGGCCCTCCCAGGCATGCCATAGCTAAGACAAATAGTGTCATTATAATTATAGATCACCACAATGCACCTTTTAAGAAGAGCCATACAATTGTAAGTGTATGCAAGATCATAAAATAATGAGATGGTGCCACCATGAAGATGAAATGTACTTCAACGAGCATTTATCCAAACAAGTCTTCTTATAAATGAGACTGAGGCAGATGAGGTTAAGGTTGACCAGTATGCCCAATCAATGTCGTGCCCCTGCAAGTCCACACATGCGAGCTGAGACTCCGGGATTTTGCAAGCTGATTGGTGGATGAAAACCAATCACCGAGGGAGTGTTTACAGTGCGGGCATCTGTCAATGTTGTAAATCAGGGTAGTTCTCTTCCCACAGAGACCCCGCTAAACACTTGCCAACATACCAAAGTATCTACGGTCGTTCAGTCAATTCAAATAAAGACAAGTTTTGCCTGGACTACGGAAGTATACATTTTCACCTTTTTGTTCTTAATGCGCTTTACGATTTTTAAATCACGTTTGTGGATATAGACATGTTATTTTCACTTCAGAGAAATCCTTGAAGGTAAGGCAGGAATATTATGTCTCCCCACCCCATTTCAGAGTTGAGGATTTTTAGACAAAACGGAGATGAAATATTTTGCCCAAGGACACACAGCTAGGTAATGGGAGAAACCAAAACAGATGGTTCGGCTCAGGATACGTTGGCCCTCTGGCAAAAGAGAAAAACTACTGAGGAAAGGACAGATAATCAACAAGGTGCCCCACGCAATGGTGACCCTATGACTTTCCTGTCTGAAATCTGTCAACCTGTTGTGACGTTGTAGTTTAAAAAAAAACCAAAAACCGCTGTTGAGGAACTCAATCTGGATGGGCCTGGGAAAGGTCTTCTTTTCCCCAAGTGGATGCAATGAGTTATTATGTCACAGCAAAGGTTGGGACTGGGCTCTGCTTTATTCTTATTTAGGGTTATGATTTTTAGGGCCGTGTTCATTGTGAGACCCTATGGCACCAGATCGGGATTCCAAGTTGTTTCCATTCAGACTCATTCAAATACAAAAAATAGAAAAAATACTAATAAATGAATAAATACATAAATAAATCAGACTTGTTCAAATGCAATTGCCTAAATGTAACCCATGTTGGCTTGAACAAAATCAGGTCATGGAACTGTGAGGTCCAGGGGTTCAGGCAAGGGTGGATCACGGGATCCCAACTGATTTTTAGGACTCTGCCTTGCTCTCTGTATTTTTTAACTCTCACGTCTACCCTTGTGGCGTTAATGTCTCCAGGCTCATGACTTCAATTTCAATTTTTATAGGATAAAGGGTTATTTCTTCACAGTAGTGAAGGGATCCAGCTACATGGGCTCTGATTGCATCATATGACCATCTGTGACCCGTTTGCTAGGGTATGATCTCTGCCCTGGCTTGAGTCATGTGTTTGCCTCTCGAGTCAAGGCTGGGACAAGTTCCACCAAATCAAATGCATTGGTGTGGGGGCTGAGGTCACCGAGCAAAATTAGAATTCTGTTGAGAAGAAAGAAGGAAGAGGAGACTCCATGGTAGGCAGAAAATCAACAGATTTCTACCGCATAGGGGTTCGATGGTTAGGTGTTGAATTTATGAATGTAGGAAAGAATAGAAGATCACTAAATCATCATCACCTTTTTACCCCCATAATACCATTTTAATCAAGGCAAGACTAATAGTTTTTCTTTCTCTTCTTTTGCTGGTGAAAACTTGGAAAACACTCCATCGCTCCAAAGACAGAGGACTTTACAAATAGACTCATGGGTGTTTTCCAAAGAAAGCTCCAAGATCTAAATATCTTCCATCCAGCCCATAGCAAAATTCTTCCACGAGAATTACAGCCTTGTGTAATAGGAGGCAAGTGGGCCTTTTTCCATCGCCCCAGAATCTAGCTAAGTCTTAAGGTATCAAGTACCTTCGTAGTCGAAAGGGGACAGACACAAGTCACTAAGAGGTTGGGGTCAGGCATTTCTTCTTTTTTCTTTCCCCAATTATGTTTATTTTATTTTTTCAGTGTTACAAGAGTAATTGTTCATGGAGCACACCTAGTGCTCCATGCAATACGTGCCCTCCTCAATACCCACCACCAGGCCCGCCTAACCCCCCCTCCCCCTCTCCAAAACCCTCAGTTTGTTGCTCAGGCACTTCTGTTCAGAGCTTATCAGGTGTTGGCAGATCCTGCTGTCCTAAGCAGCAGCCCTATCCCCCATCTACACCCCAGTCTACATAAAATAAGGTGGAGGAGTTGGGAATCTTTATACTGCCCTCATAAGTTGGTCAAAGTGCTCTTGGGAATGTTCAGTGTTCTTTGGGAATATTCCTTCTCAAACTAGGACTACAGTAAGTCTGTTAGAAACATTTCTGCTTTCAGCTCTTGTCATGATTTCAGGGCCCTGGGATTGAGACCCACGTTGGGCTCCCTACTCAGTGAGAAGTCTACTTCGTCCTCTCCCTCTGTGGCTCCCCCTGCTTGTACATACTCTCTCTGTGTTAAATAAATAAAATCAAGGAAGGAAGGAAGGGAGGGAAGGAGGGAGGGAGGAGGGTGTAAGAAATAGCAACTCCTCTCCAAGGTAATACTCCCCTGCTCAAGGATCATGTCTTCCAGTAGGAAGGTTCTCCCCACCCCCACCCCATGGGAGGGAATCTCTCTATCTCTGGGATTCCGTAGAGTTTCACTTGCACTTTCTGGCAGATGTCGGCTGGTTTAGCTCTGCCACAGGAATTTGTGTTTGATCTACTACCAGATAAAAGACTCCTGAGGGCTGTGCCCCTAAGGCAGAGCCTTATTCAGTGGACCCCAGCTTATTCTTCTTGTACTGAGTTGTAGCAAGATAATTTTTTTTTTTAAGAATACTAATTTGTGTCTTGCTTATGCTACTTTAGAGAAATCAGAAAGAATACCAGGCATCTGGGTTTTGTTTGTTTGTTTCTGATTGTATTTTCCCTCCCTCATTCCAAGAAAGTAGTTGCTTTTGAAAACTCTTGCCTCATGGGCTAAAGAAATGGCTTCCGGACAACATCTCCTCCTGGCCTTTTTCTCCCCCTAAAGCCTAAACTGATTGAAGAGGCGATACTGGGTGTTCAGAGACTGGGGAGGCAGGCTCTTTGGAAGTTCTTTGCGGCTGGTAGCTGAATGGGAAGGACGTTATTCTTTGGAAAACAGTATGGAGGTTCCTCAAAAGGTTGGAAAATAGAGCTACCCTTTGACCCAGCAAGTGCACTACCAGGTATTTACCCCAAAGATACAAATGTAGTGATCCAAAGGGGCACGTGCACTCAAATGTTTATAGCAGCCATGTCCGCAATGGCCAAACTATGGAAAGAGCCCAGATGTCCATCAACAGATGAACGGATAAAGATGTGGTATATATGCACAATGGAATATTATTCAGCCATCAAAAAAGAAATACTTGGGGTGCCTGGGTGGCTCACTGGGTTATGCCTCGGCCTTCAGCTCAGGTCATGGTATCAGGGTCCTGGGATCAAGGCCCGCATCGGGCTCTCTGCTCCGTGGGGAGCCTGCTTCCCTTTCTCTCTCCGCCTGCCTCTCTGCCTACTTGTAATCTCTCTCTCTCTGTCAAATAAATAAATAAAATCTTAAAAAAAAAAACCACAAAAAACAAAACTAAAATCTGGTAGGATCCTGGCCAAGAGCTCGAATTCATTCGATCTATAAAAAAATAAAATAGGGGCACCTGGGTGGCTCAGTGGGTTAAAGCCTCTGCCTTTGGCTCCGGTCATGATCTCAGGGTCCTGGGATCCAGCCCCATATCGGGCTCTCTGCTTAGCACAGAGCCTGCTTCCCCCTCTCTCTGCCTGCCTCTCTGCCTACTTGTGATCTCTCTCTCTCTCTATCAAATAAATAAGTAAAATCTTAAAAAAATAAAATAAAATAGTACAGCTTTCAGTGTTGGGTAAGATCTTGGCTGTTGAACCAAATGCTGAATCAAAAGGGATTTTCTCAAAGCTGGGATCAGATTCATTGACTTGTACTGGCTGTGACCCCAGGGCGAGAATCTGCTAAGAACACCTGGGTTTCTAATCCAGAAAAAGTTCAAGTCACAAGCAAAAGAGGGCAGGAAGATCATTTAAGAATAGAGGACGGTGTTATTCAGGGATCAGGGGAGCTCCCACAAGCTCTGGGGCTGAGAGAGGCACTACGGCTTCCTTCTGGAAACGTGCATTTTGCAATGTGGCAGCTCATAAAATAGTCATTCTTGGTCCTGGGCAGGCAATAGGCTCTTGTCAGAGGTTCCAAATGCGTATCATCGTCATTCACAAATACAACAACGGTTAAGTACTTCCTATAAACACGTGTGACATATGGAAGCCTTCCAATTTTTTCTCAGGTAGGAGAGGAATAAATGTTATGGGCTGCCCTGGGATTTTTTTCTAGAACTTTGATGACAAAAAAATTGGGGGAAAAGTATGGTTTAAAGTTGTAAGCGCTTGGGCACCTGAGTAGCTCAGTCGGTTAAACACCTGCCTTCAACTCAGATCATGATCTCAGGGTCCTGGGATCGAGTCCTCCCTCCCTCTATCAGGCTCTCTGCTCATTGGGGATCCTGCTTCTCTCTCTACCCCTCTTCCCTACTCATGCGCGCTCTCTCTCTCAAATAAATAAATAAAATCTTAAAAAAATATAATAAAAATAAAGGGCACCTGGGTGGCTCAGTCGGTTAAGCCTCTGCCTTCGGCTCAGGTCATGATGTGAGGGTCCTGGGATCGAGTCCCGCATCGGGCTCCCTGCTCAGTGGGGAGCCTGCTTCTCCCTCTCCCTCTGCCTGCCGCTCCTCCCCCTGCTTGTGCTCTCTCTCTGTCTCTGTCAAATAAATAGATAAAAATTTTTAAAAATAGTAAAAATAAAATGGAGTCTCCTGATTCTCCCTATCACGCTAACATTGTGGGATGATTCAGAATGACTATTATTCTGGATTCAGAGTCTTCGTGTGTTTATACGCCAACTGCTGGTCTATGAGCCGTTGAGGCAGTAGTTTGCTGCCTTGCATGTGCTCCCCTCACCCTTGGTGACAACAGCTGCTGTGCTTTTTTTTTTCCCCTCTCCCCTTCCTCTTCGTTTTGCTCCTGGAGCCCATGGGAGCCCAGATGCCAGAGAGGGATGCTGGCCTAGAGGGCGGTCACAGAACCCTAACGGGATGGTGACTAGAATGTTCTTGGTTGCTAGGAGTGGTTTCTTAGGGCTGTTTCCACGTGAGAGGTAAATATGGATTTGAAAGAGAAGATAATCTCCTTTTGTCCCGACAGCCCAAGCTGGAATGTCCTTGTCCCTTGGTTTCCTGACTCACTGCACAAAGAGAGGGAGCTCTGGAAGCCAGCCAGGCCACAGATGTGAAAAACAGCGGCATGAGAGCTGGAAAATGCCCTCTTGTACCAATGACCTTTCTTTGCCAAGAAGGAGCTACTCAGCTGAAGGTGAGGCCGGTGTTTCTCATGATTTCTTAGTTCCTGTATCTCTTTTGACTTTTCTTCTCAGCTTATGCCAAACACAGATCTGTTCTAGAAGGAAAGGAAGGAACACTGAGTCAGGAGCTGGGTTCTGACTTTGCTCTGCTAGCAGCTGGTACTGGGTAATTAGACTTCTAAGTTCTTCGGGCCTTGGTTTCCCCCTCTTTCAATTAAAGACATTGTTTTCATCCTGAGCTGTAGGATCCCTGGATTTTTCCCTGGACTTAATTTATTATTTTTATTTTTTTTTTTACTTACTTACTTAATTAATTAATTTTTAAAAAAAGACTTTATTTATTTATTTGACAGAGAGAGAGATCACAAGTAGGCGGAGAGGCAGGCGGAGAGAGAGGGGGAAGCAGGCTCCGTGCTGAGCAGAGAGCCCAATGCGGGTCTCCATCCTAAGACCCTGAGATCATGACCTGAGCTGAAGGCAGAGGCCCCAACCCACTAAGCCACCCAGGCGCCCCTACTTAATTTATTTTTAAAGCTATTATTGATTGCTTGAGTGATGGATTGAGTGTGTGAGTGTGGGGAGGGGCAGAGGGAGAAGGATTCACTTCTGGGAAGTGTGTTGTATTAAGAGCCAGAGGCATGAGTGGGTGACATGGGTGATGTGACAATGCCCACCAGGGAGTCAGCTCAGGAGTCCCTTAAACCTACTTATCAGAGGACAACGGTCCATCCAATTCTGCTCAGTCCCCAGCAGTTAGCACTGCCCCTCCATTGTTTTTTTTTTTTTTTTTAAAGATTTTATTTATTTGACAGAGAGAAACACAGTGAGAGAGGGAACACAAGCAGAGGGAATGGTAGTGGGAGAAGCAGGCTTCCCACTGAGCGGAGAGCCCGATGCGGGGCTCGATCCCACGACCCTGGGATCATGACCTGGGCCGAAGGCAGACGCTTAACAACTGAGCCACCCAGGCGCCCCATGCCCCTCCATTGTTAACCCCATCACAGCCGTGTCCTTGATGAACCCCTTCAAGCTGTGGCATGGACAAAGGCAACAGACAGCGAGCCGTGGACCAGCCGGGCATTTCAAAGGTACAGTTCCACTCTGAGAGGCATCGTATCATCTCAAAACAAGATAAGATAATCCCTCCGAGTTCTTTCTCTCTGTCCCAGGACACAGCGCTATTGCCCCAGCAATGAGGGTAGCAAACAAGGGAGACCTCCTCCCAGGCAGGGCAGCGGTGACCCCGTCCAGCCGTGGTGATGAGCTAACCAGAGAGGGTGAGGCACCGGTGAGGTGGTAGCAGCAGACAAAGTTCTTTCTTGGCCAGAGAGTATGAAGGACCAAAAGGGCAAATGACTTCCATGAATGGAAGGATCGGTAGGTATCCATCCCACTCATGTGTAGAAATAAGGACAGGGCCGTGCAAAGAAGTACCTGCTGTCTCACGACACGTAGGAAGGACACCAATGGTGCCTGCCCTGGATCGTCAGTGGTGTCATCTGCTGGGAAAGGGCTCTGTCCTCGCCATGGAACACCTTCTCTGCAGAACACAGCCTGACACCCACAAACACCTGGGCTAACGGGTACCCACACTACTCTGGTTGTCTCCTGGCCGGGGGGACACCTAGTATCACAGGCAGCCTCCCAAGTTGGCAGTTTGGATTGCCACCAATAGAAAAAATATATAGGTCGCTCCCACCATCTATTAAAAAAACCCCCTTATATATAATTAAAAACCTTATGATGCGATAACCTTTGCCCAAATTTCAGGGAACTCAATTATTAAGAAACTAAACGTGCGATTACATAAGTGGCAGGAGGAAAGTCTGCTTTGGCAAAACCCAACTCAACCAATGAATTCGTTGGTTCCTTATTCGACAGACATCTCTCGGCCCCTCTTAGGGGCCAGATTTTGGGTGAGAAGTGGCAGGAAATCCAGACAGAACACAGCCCCCATCCTGACACACATACATACTCACAAAAGCTATCAAACTACTAAGAATGATGTCAGGACAAGAGAAGGGAGAGGTCTTCTGACTATAGGGCAGGGTGGGAGTGGAGGAGCCAAAGACAAAGGCTGAGGACTTTGGGCTTAATTCTCAAAGCAATGGAGAGTGATCCAAAGCCCGGGTAGTAGGAAATTTGACCACGTTCTTGGTGTGAGTGGGTTGGGGGAAGGAGAGAAGTGAAGAAGCCCGGAAGGCTATTTTAGAGGACTCTGCAAAGAGCTCTGGCCTTGGAGGTCTGGGTCAGGAGTTGTCCCTGGACTGAGGAGGAGGCAAAGGATATAGGAGGCAAAGGACAGAGGAACCATTGCTCAGGCTGAATCCTCAGGACTTAGTCCTGGACTAGCTCGAGGAAGCAAAGTAATGAGAGGTGACAGAACTCTCTACCAGGCTCTGGGGAGAAGGGAGCTGATGTATTTAACCCACACAAGTCAAGAAGAAACATATCTTGGGGAGATAAACTTGTTTGATTTGGGGGAGTTTCTTAGGGAAAGAGATTGAGTGCAACTGACCTGCCTTCTATTAATTCTCTTATCAAACTGAATTGCACTGCTGTTATCAGTAGAATAGAGCCTGAAGGGAAATGTGACTAAGGTGGAGGTAACTGAAATCCATGCACCCACTGAAGGGCTGAAAAATGCTTTACAGGGACAGTCTATTCTGGGTGATTTACCCAGATAAGAAAGTACAGATTCATTTAATTTGCTTTTTCCATTTTATTAATAACTTTATTATTATTTTTTATTTTACTGAGGTATAATTGCTGTATATATTTTTGTAATATAAATTGTTATATTTGTATATAACATTGTATATATTTGTATATATTGTATATAACATTGTAATATATTTAAAGTGTACGATATGGGGGCACCTGGGTGGCTTGGTCAGTTGAGCGTCTGATTCTCAATTTTGGCTCAGGTCATGGTCTCTGGGTCATGAGATCAAGCCCCAAGTTGGGCTCTGCACATGCTGGGGAGTCTGCTTGAGATTCTCTCTTTCTCGGCCCCTCCCCCTGTCCCCGACCCTCTTTGTCTCTCTCAAGTAAATAAATAAGTCTTTAAAAAAAAAAAAAATCCTGGGGCGCCTGGGTGGCTCAGTGGTTAAGCATCTGCCTTCGGCTCAGGTCATGATCCCAGGGTACTGAGATCGAGCCCCGCATCCGGCTCCTTGCTCGGCAGGAAGCCTGCTTCTCCCGCTACCATTCCCTCTGCTTGTGTTCCCTCTCTCGCTGTGTTTCTCTCTGTCAAATAAATAAAATCTTAAAAAAAAAAAAAAAATCCCCATGTGAATCATTAAAGCTGGTTCTAACGCTGCATGAAAATCGAGTTCTACTTATTTCATCATGCTTCTTCATCCAAAATAGAAACTTGTCTGCATATTTTATTCAGCCATTATTTGCAAGAAATTCCAGATTTTTTTCATCTACAGTATATTAAGATCGATGCAATTAAATTACTTTGGATTCTGCCATGCTCTTTCTTGATGCATACCAGACACTGGCAGGATCTCAACAGGGAGAAAATAATTTGCCTTTAATTTACAGGTTTCACTGTTAGTCTGGGAAGGTCAAAACTAAATTCATGTTTTTAAACTTCGAAGTCCAAAATGGCTGGAAACAGAACTCTTTATTTTATAGAGTAATTTTCACATAGTTTTCCCAGAAGAGTCACAAAATAATAATAAGCCTTTTTTACTCCCTTTACCCTCACTCCACAAAGTGTAAAGACACTGA
>JAQQSY010000609.1:0-14972 GCA_028646535.1 Procyon lotor | reverse complement strand
CAGCCTCCCCTAGAGACTCGAGGGTCTTCTGGAAGGCTGAGGCCGGCTGGGACACGGGGCCGCCACTGTCCACCCTGGCAGGGGCCTTAGAAAACCCGTCCCCCAGGGCCACGTCCCGTGCCCTCGGGCCGCCTCGGGGACATGTTGGCTGACAGCTCTCCCAGTTTCGAAGTAGACATGTGACCCCAGCAGAGAGCCTGGGGCCCCTCCGGAACCCGTCCCCATGATTTACGAAGCCAGCGGTTCCCAAGCGCGACGTGGCCGATGTTTGACGCGGCCCTTTTAGATGCACAATGCATTTTACGACTTGTTCCAGAAAGCGACAGGAAAGTGCCCGCTTTTCCCTGTGCAGGAAATCGACACGCCCAGCATCTCCAATCAATAAAATCGTATTTTGCTGACTTTGAGATGTCAGCTCGGGGGTGGGCCGGGCTGCGGGAGCCAGGCGGGGCGTCTGGGGCTGGCTGCTGAGGTATGGAAAACCGATCTGGTGCTGCGCTCAGACAGCTGGCCCGGGCGGGGCGCTGGGGGGCCGCCTGGGGAAGTCACCCAGAGGGCAGAGGTCATGGGGCATGCAGGCCTACATGCCCTGAGGACTGGGAGGGAACAGAGGCCCCTCGGTCCAGCTCCTCCCTTCGCTCAGGGGGCACATCTCCTGGGCACCCCACCAGTGATTTCCTCCCCTCTGCTTGCATACCACCCGTGCTGGGGACCTCACCACCAAGGGAATGCTCTTCCTGAATTTGCTGAAACCCCCTCCCTGGACCTGCCCCCTTGGTGGTTCCACCTGTCAAGGCTGAGAGTGTCTAGTCCTTCCTCATCCAGAAGTGAGGCCACACCTGAGACCAAACAGGGGCCAGCCCCGGAGACACCTGGCTTGGCAAGCCGTTGCTCCCAGCGACCTGAGTGCCTGCGTTTCTCCTGGGCCCAGCCCTATGCCTCCCTCGTCACACTCGATGCTGACCCTCGTCCCGTCCGTGAGCTCACTAACCCCACTGGGAGCACCTGCTTTCAGGGTCTGTCTCCCAGATGCCTCTCTCCACCCCCCTGCTCAGATAGCCAGTATCCCCGGGGCTGGGACTTTGCTCCCCGCGGCTCCCCTACAGCAGGCCCTTTCTCCAATGGTCAAACCCGTCTGCTCTCCTCTCTCTGAAGCCCCGGCTCCCTCCCCTGTGGCACCTGCGGGCGGCGTGCTGGGCACAGTCCTGCCCCAGTGTCCCCTCCACCCCCTGGTTCCATCCTGCCACCAGGACCGCCCTGGCCGCCGGTCATGCCCTTGACCTCGGGTAATCTCCAGGGTCACCCCGGGCATCTCCTCCACTCAAATGGGCGCTCTGGCCTCCAGAGTTTAGCTCCTCAGCTGGGGCCGCGTCCTCACGATGGAGCGTCTCCACTGCGCCGACCGCACGGTGTCTGGGAACCCTCCTGGTCACCCCCCTCCACTTGCTCCGTGCCATCCCGTGACCTCCCCGCCAACTGCACCCGTCCTCCCTCCCTTGGGCTCCAGCCACACCCGCTAGCCCCTCTTCCTCACACACGCTGGGTCCGTCCAGGGGCTTGGATCCTGCTGGACGCTGCGTCCTGGGAGAGGGATGCTCTCTCCCACCCCTCACCACTCCCGGGTCAGTGGCCGGCGGGCTTTCTGGTTTCTAGCTGCCCGCACCAACGTGGTAGGCCTGCAGCGGAGGGCCCTCGCTGCCCCCGTCCCCACAGCTTTCCCAGCGCCCGAGGCAGCACTGGCGCCCGCAGGGGCTCCGGACACAGGGGGCAGGTAAATAGGTGAACGACTCTTCAGGTAACTGAGCCCAGAGGCAGACATGTACGTCCCACGCCAACCAGTGCGTCAGAGCAACCCCAGGAACATGGAGCCCTTTGGCCATTTACGAGCTGAGCTCCCTCGTCTTTGTGCAGACACCTGGGTTTATGCGTCTCTGGGTCCCCATGGCTGCAGGGCCTTCCGTGCAGCAGGTGGGCCCGAGAGGAACCCCAGAATGGCAAGCTGGAAGAGACTTAGATCTTGGAGCGTCGAGGTCCAGCAGCTCAGAAGGGGAGGTGAGTGGTAGAGACACAAGGCCTTGCCCACACAGCAAACCGGCCGCTCCCATTTGGGGGCACGCCCGCCTCTCCCCCTGCTCGTGTTTGTGTGTCCACCAGGAGTCCCGGAGAGACGCTCCCAGGCAACCTTGATGAGAAACGTCGTTGTCCACGTCCCTAGGGCCATCAGCCCCAGTGCCTGGCTGCCTTGTCCTGCCATCAGGGAAAGTTCTAGAAGCCTAGTTTGTGTGTTATCTGATAGTCCAGATATCAGATCACACAATGGCTCTGCACCCACTTTCCCACCGGAAGGTCCCATCTCAGGGCCAACAAACCTTTACAACTAAGCTTCAAGGAGCAGCATGACCGGAGCATGCCCCAGGCCCAGGGGCAGCAGTGCCCAGTTTGGGATAATTTCATAAAAAAGGGGATCACACAGTTCTGAGGAGGCGTCCGTCCCCCTGGCTTGAGCGATTACCTTCAGGCACAGCGGTGACACCCGTGGCTGGGGCCAGATAGGCCGGGGGTGGGGTCACGGCTCAGGGTCACGGTCTAGAGCCAGGGTGGGGACGGATAGGAAGGCCTCACGGGGAGACATCCTGAAATAGGACGAATCCACTCCACTGCGGCGTGCCGCAGACCCAGCTGTGTGCGGGCGCAGGTGTGCAGCCCGGGGCGGCCGCAAGTGCGTCCCAAGGGCCCTCGCCCCCCAGGAGCCCACGGGAGAGAGCGGCGGACGCCCGCAAACATCCCTGAAAAGATGGCGGAACAGTGTGGGGGGTGCTGTTTGGAGAAACACAATTTATGGATATTGTTCTCGAAACAACTGGTTGCATCTAATCAAATAATGTTTCTGTAACTCACCGCTAATTTGTTTTCACGATCAACCTTATGAATTCTTTCGCGTAGGATCTATTTTCTGACTCTGTCTCTGTACACGCTCTCTCTCAATTCTGCCTTTCACTCCGGCTGCTCTGAATAATTCACACACACCAAATTGCTTCTAGCTCCTTCCGCCTAGACGTGCGAGCCGTCTGTCAGGCGCGCCAGGGGTGGGGGCGGGGGGCCCTGGCCTCCTCTCGCCTCCGCGGGTGCGGGGCCTGGGGCGATGCCAAAGTACAGCGAAGGCACAGAGGGTGCGGGGCCGGCCTCCACCCCCACAGGGACTTGGGCTCGTGGGCCCTTGTCATCCTTCCTGTGTCACCACCCGACTCTCGGTTTTGAGCAGTGGAGAGGCCAAGTGCAGACTCCCTGCACGGCCAGAAGAGCCGGGCCAGGTCCTGCTGCCCGGGGGCTAGCTCCCAGGGCTGGCACACGCAGCGCCTCCGAGGAGGTCTGGAAAGGTTTGCTCCATTGAAATGGCACGTGGACAGCGGGCAGAGTCTGATTTGCATTTCGAAGATCCCCCGCCCAACCTGAGCGGCCTTCCCCCTCCATGCTCTCATGGGACCAAGTGCCCACTGTCATTCATTTATTCAGGAAACCTTTACTGAGCACCTATCACGCGAAGACACGGAGCTGGGCCCCGGGGACACACGGAGACTCACAAACAGATGGATGGACACACCCCGGCAGGCTTGAGTTGCCTGCAGGTGGAGAAGAAGTCGGCCCCGTGAACATTTGGGAGGGAGACGTGCTGGGCAGAGGGAGCCATCCGCGCAGGGGTCCTGCCTCAAGATACTGGAGATGAGCACCTGCAGATCCGATGTTTGCTGTTTCTTCGAGACCGTGTGGCTTTGGGGCTCCAAGAGGGGACCGTCACTCTGGCTATCAGTCTGCGGTCCGTGGGGCTGCCCTCGGAGTGCAGCAAGGTGGTGGACATAGCCAACCTGCCCCTGAGGCCTTCTGGGGGGCCACTGACCGCTCCGGCCCGAGCTCCCCAGCCCACGTGACCGGACGGCCACCAAGACGAATGTGTAATGAACTCAAGGGGCTCACCCGGAGCCCAGCGCGCTGAGGTCAGGAGTCAGGAGCTAGCCCGGCCAGCACCCGCCACTCACAGCCCCAGCATCCCCATCCAGAGACCCCAGCCTCCGTGCTGTGCAAGGGCGGGCTCAGGTACTCGTCAGGGTGGTCCCTTTTGCATCGCTTCCTACGGCTTTGGGAGGTGCCCTGCTGGGGCGTCCATTGAGGAGCCAACGCTGGGGCTGGGATCTGACCAGGTGATACCAGTCTATCCTCCTATTCCTCCTCCGTGGGGCTAGACGTCCCTTTGGCTTCCTTTGTGAAAACACCTGCTGTGGGGGGAGGGAGCAAGAATGGGGTGATTCTTATCAGAAAATCACCTTTCAGATTTCCCGGAGCCTGTATTTATGGAATCATTAACGATTCGAAGAGGCTGCCTAAATTTTCCTATTTTTTTTCCCTTGCCTTTCTATGGGCAAAAGGAGCTGCTGGTTTTGTAACCGAGAAGTGGAGGATGGTGAGCCCCTTCTGGAACTCTCCGTGTCCTTGTCCGGGGTGTCACGTGGGGGCCTTCGGCACAGAGCATGGACCCCAGGCAGCACGTCCCGTCCATCTGTCCTCTGTCGTTTCCGGAGCCCCACGATGCACGGGCCGGGCTGGGAACCGAGGAGCTGCAGGAAACCTTTAATTGAATGTCCCCTTTCTGGGCCCTTCCCGGGTGAGCGCCAGCTCCTCCGATGACCCTGTGCAGCCACTGTTTCTCTTCTTTATTATGGCCTGCCACAGCCAATTTAGCAGGGACAACAGGCGCTGGCCTAAGCCAGACCGGCAGCCGGGAGCGGAGAGCCACACCGGTCCCGCTGACGAAAGGCGAGGCCGGGCGGGGAGCGCCGGGCTGGACGCGGGCACCTCTGTGTCCCTGTGCCTCGGGATGGCCGCGGAGGGCTGAGCGCTGGCTGGCCAGCAAGGTCCTCGCAGCAGCAGCTGCTGGAGGGAGGGAGGGGGGAGGGGACGTCCCCCTGGGATGACACGGAATTCGATAAGCAAAAATGAAACAATGAACAGCGAGCAGGAAGAACATCCCTCTCGGCGACCTGATTTTCGGGCCCGTAGTGGGAAAGAGGAGATCAATAAGGAAATTACTGGTTTCTCAGAGTCAGCTTCCAGAGCCTCCTGTGAGGCCACAGCCCCCCGCCAGGCCTGGCTCCAGAAGGCAGAACGCGGCGTGGGGTCGGGGTGCTGGGAACCCCAGAAAGTCCGGCCAGTCAGGGGACGGTTGCATGACACCCACTTCTCCAAACATAGCTCCGCGTTTGGCAGGAGCCCATCTCGGCTTGGCCGCTGAGGAGCTGTGCTAACAGGCGCGGCCTTAACTAGTCACTCTGGGCCTCCCTGTCTTTACCTGCTGAGTGAGGACCGCCTTCGGGGCCAGCAGGGGCCCCAGGGTCATCCGCCAGTGCACGGGCTTCGCCAAATGGGAAAGTGAGGTTGGAGAGGGCCAAGGGCTCCCGGCCTGGAGGTCACAAGGGACCTAACCGCAGAGCAGCCTCCCTGGGAAGCGAGGGATGGAGCCCTGACATCTCGGACTCCTGGTGCTCCCCCACAACCCTGGCTAGGCAGGGGGGCCATGGAGGTGTGGCTGCCTCCTGAGAATGGGGACTTGGGGACTGTCTGTCAGCATCAGAGGGGACACTCCCCAGCATCCCTCCCTCGAGGCCCGTGTCAGGTAAGGAAGTGGAGGCTGCGATCGGGGTGCGGGCTGTGGAGGCAGGGTGGAGCCCCTCCCTCGCTGTGATGGCACAGGGCGCAGCCCGGCTGGGGGGCTTGGAAGGCCAGGCTGGGGCAGGCATGGGTGGGGGGGAGGAAATCTTGTGGGCAGAAGTCTCCCCACGAAGTGGGCTGGTCGAACTCCCATTGTGCCATGGTGGACACTGGTCCTGGGAAGGGCAGCAGAGGGATCTTGCTGACCTGCAGCTGCTCTGAGCCGGGTGTGTGCGTGTGTGCATATGTTTGTATGCATGTGTATGCATGCACGTGCATGTGTATGTATGTGAGCACTGTGTGTGCGTATGTTTGTGTGTGCATGCATGCATGCGTGTGTGTGCGTACGTGTGTGCATGTGTGCATATGTATGCATGTGTATGCATGCACGTGCATGTGTATGTATGTGACCACTGTGTGCATGCATGCATGTGTGTAGGTGTGTGAGTACGTGTGTGCATGTGTGCATATGTTTGTATGCATGCACGTGCATGTGTATGTATGTGAGCACTCTGTGCATGCATGCGTGTATGTGTGTGAGTACGTGTGCACATATGTGTGCATGTGTGTGTATGTTTGTGTGTGCATGCATGCATGTGTGTATGTGTGTGGGTACGTGTGTGTGTGTGTGTGCATGTGTGTACACGTGCACAGAGGAAGATCCTGCCTGCCCCCCCCCCCCCCCCTGCCAACCCCCCCCCCCCCAGCCCGGGTAGAGCAAGCGGACACCAGCCTCTGGGCTTCCGGGGCCTCCCCTCCCTCCGCCGCCCTGCTCCGTGTCCAGCAGCAGTGACTCACCGGCACCCGGGGCTGGAGGACCAGCCCGGATCCTTGCCAGGCACACCGTTCTGGTACCTTCCACTGCCTGCCGTGTGATGAATGAGCTGTGGGCAACTCAGCAGCTGGAGGACGTGCTGTGTGCGCCCGTGGGCCAGCCAAGGGCAGGGAGAGCGATCATGAGTGCCGGAGGCCCCGGGTTCAGGGCCAGCCTGCCCCTCGGCAGCAGGTTCTTGCTGCTGCCTCCTCTCCCTGCGTCGGCTTCTGCAATATGGAGGTAATGCAACAGCACATAGGACGACGAATTTGCCCACAGACCCGTCGGAAGATGGGGACTCACTTGCTCTCAGAGTCCCGGCCAAGTCTCTGGGCTCAGATGCTTCGTTTAGAATAGCAAATAATTGCTCCAGGGACATGATCACCCTGAAACCGCTTCAATCCTGGCAGATCCAACGAGACTGGTGAGGCAGAAATCTCACTCGGATGGAGCCCCCAGTTAGGTGTCTCCGCACACGAGCCTTTCCGAGACCCTGTTAAAAAGCCACGGTGGACGTGCCTACGTCCAAGAAGTCATGCATATTCATCTACAGCGAAACCCCGCCCGCGGCGTGTACATGAACCCTTGGGCCTTAGCGTAGGATTTCCAGACAGCATGCAACGAGGCTCGGTAAGAGAAGATTCCAGAAAGAGACCTAAGTGCATGGGACGCTCAGCATAGGATTCAAGGGTGGAAACTGGGGCCGTGGGTCTGTTGGAAAAAGATAAAGTGAGAAATGCAGGTCATACTCCAGGAAGCCCAAAGCGCCGAGGGTCTCAGTGTAGGGGGTACCACGCTGCAGTGCCCAGAAGCAAGGTGCGGTTTGTGCCCCCCATGTCACCTTCAGGAAGAGCTGCTACATGAGGACAGCAAGGCGTGAGGTCACATACACGTGGGGTGCCTTTTTTATAAGAAGAGTGGGGTGCAGTCGCCAGCCAATGCCTCACCTTGCTATCGGCTTCAAAGGACTCCGGATATATCTCTTCATAGCCTGTGAAAACAATGTCTAACAATGGGTTTCTTAAAGCAAAATCTTGCTGCAGGAGATCCCTTTGGAAACTACTCAGGAAACCATAAGAGTGTTTTCTGCAGGCGGTCTCCTCGATACCGCCGGTCGGGGCCACCAAGGAAGGGACATCTTATCTGACGGGGAGCAGGTGTGCCGTGGCCCCTTCACAGAGAGAAGGCTCTGCTCAGCATCAGATAGACTGCCAGGCTCCCGGGTTCCTCAGGCCCCGGGCAGCCCCTCCAGTATGCCCGGGGATCCAGCTGAGCTCCGTGTGACGTGGAATTTTCCAGGGCCATTGGTTCCTGGTCCTACTTCAGTGGAAGGTGCCACGTCTCTTTGGGCCATGCCAACACAGGTGGCTGGGCAAAGAGACGACCCAAGTCCCACTCCAACCTCAAGGCCACTGCCTCTGGGGGGCTCCTTTCCCCATGAGCCCCGAGGAACCGCTCACCGTCCTCGGCTCAGCCCCCACCCACACGTCCACTCACCGACCGCCTCCAGTGGCCTGCAAGGGTCCGGACATTCCCCGAGTGCGCCTGCGCCATTGTGGGGATGAGGACGCTGTTTTGTGGGCTGGAAGCTCAGCTGCCCCGAGAGATGGCTGGGCCTCTGGAGCCCGAGTTTGCCGATCTGGGGACAGGGAGTGGTGCCTCTTCTATGGGGTGGTGTGAAGTCAGAGGGGCGCATGGGGGCGGGACGTGCGCTCCCTCGGCACCTAACGTGGTCTTTGCTCAAGCGGCCGCTTGCCACCTTCAAATGGAATTCAGTTAAAGTTTCCAGTAAAGCAACGATCTCCCGCCTGTCCTTTGAGCCCATTGCCCTGCGGTCACCACTGCCCCTCAGCCTGGCGTCTGCACAGGACACCTCTGCTTCCCAAGCGCCCGAGGGGCCCGCCGCGCCCACAGCAGCTGCCCCCCTCCGGCTGGGCCGCGAGGGCGTGGGCAGGGAGAAGGGCTCCTCACGGGGCCTCGTGTGAGTTCTGCACGGGCACCGGGGTCTGAAGGAGCCCCAGCAGGGTCCACGGGTACCTGCACGCGGGGTCCACAGTCCCAGACTTCCTTCCAGAGGGGGCTTTCAGAAATGGAGTAAGCCCCAGGCCCAGCTCCACTCGGAACTGAGTGCCCTGCCCTCCGAGTCCCCCCTCCCCAAAGAACCATGGGTTTGATTCCAAGCCAGACTTTTAATAAAGAAAATTCATCCACAGATGTTCTGCCATCGGCCAATATATTCAGTTATTGGAATCCGGGAGATTTAGTGGCTGGTCGCTTGTTTTATTTCCTCTCCGGATGGAACCATTCCTTTTGTGTATTTAATATCCTGGAGGCATATTTTCCCTAGCAAATACTTAGTCTGAGACAGCAAATCCATTCAGGACCTCTCCGGCCATTATTTTGTCTCTGGAACTCAGAACAGGTATCTCTCTGCACGTCTGGTCTTCCCTCTGCCATTCAGGGGAACGAGGAGGCAATCGGCCCATGTTGGCAGCTGCGATCACTGGGGAGCCCCTGCCCGGAGGGCTCGGCCGGGTCCCCCCCACACCAGGAGCAGCCAGGGGCATTGCAGACCGAACTGTGGCCTTATGAAACTCCAGGCTTTTACTCCAATAGCCAGCTCCCATCTCTCAGGGGGAGGAGTTGGGATGCCTCACTTCAAGAAAATTTTTAAGAACGTAGATGTGGGAACTGGTCTCCCCCTTCTACAAGCTTTACTTTCAAGCTCATCCGGCCGAGGGAGAGCCGTCTTGCTTAAGGGGGACGTCCAGCGAAAAAGGCTGTAATTAAAGCCCAGACCTCCCCCTGCCTGCCCCTGCTGTCCTGATGTCACGGCTCGGGGTATCCCCGAACTCTCGGGCAGAAGGACGCTGAGGGGCCCACAGTAACAAGAAAGCAAGAAAGGATTTGGGGAGGGGGAAGGTTGAGGCGGGGCCCACTTCCTCATCGACAGGCACAGCCTGTGAGTTGGCCCAGGCCCTGTGGATAAGTGAGATCCTCTGTGTCCCAGACCTGGGGACCCAGGTCCCAGAGAGGGCCGGCTGCTGACCTCTCGGACCCAGCAAAGCCCCACTGAGCCAGCCGGCCATGGAGGGCCTGCCTTACCTCTGCTGACCCGTCGGCATCTTCTCCACGGGTGCCCCCCACCGCCACATCTCCAGAGGGTACCTGTGCCCAACCCCATCCAGAGGGACCCCTGGAGGAGACCCCTGCGGTGGAGTAAGGTGGAGTGAGGCAGGGTTCCGGAGCTGGGGCCTCGGGTTTGGATCCACCCCGGGGGGCACGGGGCCTTGGGCTGGTCCTCTGGTTTCCGGAGGACGGGGGTCGGGGATCGGCAGCAATCCTACACGGATACACCGCAGGGCTCTGCAAGGCCCCATCGGCTGGAAAACCTCAGAAATGATGAGTGAAACAAAGACATCTCCTAATATCTTTATTGTTCCTTCGATAACTGGACGGTACAAAGTTCCCCTCATTTCGACTTTGAACTATACTCCCCACAGACTGTTGCCCTTGGGATCACTCCTTCCCCAGCGGAAACAAGAGTTTCCCTCCATAAGCCCTTTCTACCCGTGGTTACGTTATTTAGATAATTTAACAAGAAGAGAGTAATTCCTCTATGATCCACGTGAACTTGATTACCTCTTTCTAAGGGTGAACACTGAATTTTTTTTTTTTTTTTTTACTTTTTAGGAACAAAAACCATCCACTTATTAGATCCGAACTACAGCACAGCATTTACGACACTCGTTGCATGAACTGAACACAGAGCTACCACCTCAAGGAAACGACAGACAGACGCGGCACGATATATCTACGGGGGGGGGGGGAACGCGAGCTCGGACAAGTGGGTGCTGCCGCGGTCCGGGCCACGCGCGTGGCCGCCAGTGGCAGGCACTGTGCACGGGTCCGTGGGGGCGCGGAGCCTCGGGCAGCTCGGCTAAGACACAACAGGCGGTCGAGAGACGGCAGCTGTGATAGGATGGGTTACAGTCGCCCACGGCGGCCCCCGCGGGCCCTCGATGAGACACAGCAGGCACGCCCACCGGCGCCGAGCACGATCTAGGGGGAATGTCCATGCGGCCTAACAGTGGTTGTTCTCGGGCGAGAACTGGCCAACAGTCGTTGCCTGACTTCTGTGGGTTATGTGACCAGAGAGGGGGCTGGGCGGGGGAGGGGACCAGGACCAGGGCTCCCTGGACTGCAGTTCCAGCTGCAAAGACGGGGGTGCGGGGGGTGGGGGTGGGGTCTTCTCTTCCCAAGTGTGTCGCCCTCTCTTGCTTGAACCAGAGGCGATGTGGCCTCGCGGTGCCGGGGCCCACGCTGCTGCTGATGTTTCGAAATTAGTATTATTAGTGTCGCTAGAGTATTTTGGCAGCTGTCCCACAGGAAGGTCCGTGTGGGGGGAGGCGGCGGCCCCCCGGGCCTTGCGGGAGGGGACAACTACAACTCGTCGGACCGGATAACGTGGAAGAGGGTGACGTTGTAGAGAATCTGGTGGCCGTTGTTCCACGCGTACAGGGCGCGGTCCTTGGGGTTGTAGTCCAGCATGGAGATGTGGGAGTACTTGTTCTGGAAGGGGATGTCGATGTACTCGTAGGTCGAGGCGTTGGTCTGGTAGGCGTAGTGGACCTTGGTGCCGCCCGAGTAGCCGTTGGTGACGTAGAGGGTCCCACAGATGATGAAGGCCTCGCCGGCGCTGCGTTTGGGGTAGCTCGTGTTCCAGGTCTGCAGCACCTGCAGGGACACGGGGTCCAGCTTGCTGAGCACGATGTTGCCCGCGTTCTGGTTGGTGGCGTAGACGGCCCACAGCCCGTTCTCGTCCACCATGAGGTCGATGTCCGAGTGGCCGCCCCAGGCGTAGTGGTACATGTTGTTGTACCCGGCATAGTCCAGGCTCCGCGTCTTCAGGATCGTCTCAGTCTTCAGGTCGAACCGGATGACGATGTGGCTCTGGAACTTGTTGAAGTAGATGGAGCCATTGTAGACCACCTGCCCGGTGCCGGACCAGGGGTGCGGGAGGCGGTGGGACGTGAAATTGTCCGTGGTCATGAAGTCGGTCATGGACTTGTACTCGCGGACGAAGCGGTTATTGTGGTAGCCGTCCATGTACCAGACCTGCGGGGGGAGGGGGGGCAGAGCAGGACGGTTAGCGGCTCTGGGGGGCGTGGGCGGGGATCCCCCCGCGGAGCCTCGCCGCGCAGGCTCAGAGTGTACCTGACTCAGCAGCGGCCGGGGACCTCGAGAAGGAGCCAAAAGAACCAGGGGAGGATGACGAAGACCGGGCGACGTCGCGTCCCTCCCCCGCCCGAACCCGCACCGTACTCAGCAAAGGGCACGGGACTGTCCTCGCCAGGAAAGACGGAGCGGATGAGGACAAAGGACGGGAGGCACACTCTGGGCAAGGGGTCTGGGGACCGGCAGCCGCTGTGCCTGGGCTGTGGCCGCCCCGCGGTCAGGGAAGCAGGCGGCAACAGAACCTTCACCAGCGCCCCCTGCCCAGGCTGCATCCAGGCTGTGGGTTCACTGCCTTTTCCCTGGCCGGGTACACAGCAGGTGCTCCCACTTACTGGGGAAAGGAAGGACCTCCATCGGTGTATGAATCCCCAAGCCGGCAAGACGGCGCTGGACGAAGGGAACCCAGGGACGTGGGGACCCACTGCCAAGGGCACCAGGAAGGATGACCTCCTACAACAAAGGGGCTGCGGGGCGTCAGGCCTCTCGTTCCACCAGCGGCCCGGTGGGGTGTCCTGCCTGCGAGGCAGGAAGGCATTAATATGGCACATGGGACGCTATACACGGAATCACGGTCCCCTGCAATCCCTGGGCTGCTTCTCCAAGAAGAATGAGGGCTCCATGCAAGGCCTTGAGGGTCAGAGAGGACCATAAGCCACCGAGATAACAAACCCCGGGGTGGCCTGTGCTTGGGGTTACAGAGGAAGAGACTTCTGATTATTGCTTAAATACCAGTTGACTCGAAAACCATCTAGACTTTGTACAAAATGCTTTAGTCATTTTCAACCAATACAGGAGCAAATTAGGAAGCAGTGCAGTTACTCAGAGGCAAACCTGCCGGCCTAACGCCATCCCCAGAGCATCTGTCCCGCAGTAAGGCAGCTGCTTTACCCATCAAGGCTCTGCCGGCTGCCGGGGAGATTAAGGAAGCGCGGCCCTCAGACACAGCATTACACACGCGTGAAAAATTAAAAAAAAAAAAATCCTAACCTTGTTCCTGAGGCATCTATCTGGATGCTTGGAGACAGATGCGCTTTTTGTCTTTAATGAGATTTTTTTTTTTTTAAACTGGGTCTCATTTGAGGCTTTTATTACCCTCAGCCCCTGCAGACCAGCCCGCAGTATTGTGGGTTTCGGATCAGAACGGGCAAGTGCTGGGCCACCAGGGGTTCTGGGGGGCCATGATCACGCTGCCGAGGACCGGCCCTCCTGCCTGTACTTGGCTCTCTCCCGAGACAGGGAGCTCACTCCCAAGAGCCGGCTCAAACAACACTCCCTCCTTAGAACCGTCCTACAATCCACACCCCAGGAGCTGCCTCTCTCCCGCTCAGCACGGCGAGCACTCCTGAATGTGTGCAAACATCTCCTCCCCCACGAGTGGGCCTGTGACACGGGGGACCCCCAGGGCCCAGTGCCCCCCTCCTCTGGGCAGAGATGGGTGGCATGGGCACCGAACTGCTCAGGATTTGTAAACTGCCTCTTCTTCCCGGAAACTCACCAATCAGACACAGGGCGCGCTTTTGGAAAATGCAGTTTCGGCTGCATTTTCCTAAATGTTTCCTAAATGTCCAATGACCGGCTCTTGGCCTGGTGACTGTACGACAGCAGTGAAAAGCCCCTCTACGCAAAAAAGGCACAGCATCGTGGCCCCGAGGGGACGGAGAGAAGGCGCCCCCTCCCGCACCGTGGGCACCTCCTCTGGGTTCACGGTGATCTCCGGATCGTAAAGCCTCTCTGGCCCCACCAGTCCGAGTCCTGAGGCTCACATAGAATCCCATCACCCCCAGGAGGCCTCCCCCAACTCTCCGGCCTCGCCCAGAACCCTCATATCTGAACTCCTAGAGCCTGGCACCTGGCTGCCCCCTGAGCCCCTGGGCACGCCCACTTCCCAGAAGAGTCGCATCGGACTCCAGGCACAGAGCACGGCATGCGCGCTGGTGATGTCAAGGCCGGGCCCTCTGGCTTGGGGCTGCGACATCTCACCAGGGCCTGTGCCCCCTGGCCCTCCGTTATGCCGTCAGCTCCCTATCGGCCTCCGCACCTGGTGCTGCCTGATGGAACCTTCCAGAACTGTGATCCAGACCATCACTCCTCTGTAAACCTGACTCCTCAGTCCCAGGCTCTTCCTGGAAGCATCCGGCGGCCTCCGCACCTGCCAGGCCAGGTCCCTGGCTCTCAGGACCCTCTGATCTGGTGTCTCTGTGCCCAGCACCTGCCACTCCCACCACGATGCCCCCTTTCTCCACGGATCAAGCTCACCTCCTGGAGGGCATTTCCTACAGCCCTCTCCACCCACAGGCAGGGAGGCCTCAATTCTGTAGTGGGGTGACTGGTGCCCCCCCAAAAGACATGTCCCCATCCAGGACCCTGGAAGTGTGACCTTACTTGGAAAAGAGAGCTTTGCAGAGGTCACTAAGGATCTCGAGATGGATTAGGGTGGGCCCTAAATCCAATGAGTCATGTCTTAAGAAGGGAGAGACGTAGACGGAGGAGCTGATGCCCGCTGGCCTGGACGTCTACAGCCGAAGCCAGCCAACAGGAGGGAAGGGGTCACGGGCTCCAGACAGAGTCAGGGAGGACGGTCTCCCGGGGCAGGGCACATTCTGGCATCGGGGGTGAGAGCATCAGGAACCCCAGCGCCATCAGCAGCACGTGGGCCGGTCACCACGGAGGGAAGGCAGCTGCTGGACATAGAAGAACGCCGTGGAGTCCAGCGTAGAGCCGGGCACACAGCTGGTGCTCATAAAGGAGTCAAGGAAGGAAGGGCGCAAAGGCATCCTGAGCTAACCTTGCTCTGGCAGCTCAGTGCAAAGGCGGCAGGACGCTGTGAGCCGTGCCCGCTCCTCTGCAGCCCCCCGATGGGCCCCCCACCCGGGACCCCCGTGAAGCGTTTCCCTGAACTCCCCGCACCCTTGGCAGCCTGCCCCGAAGCTGACACAGATCGTTTCCCTTCAAAGTCACCGGTTTCCTGCGCCTGTGACCAAACCGGGAGGGGAGAATGGAAAAGATCAAAACAAAACAGCCGTCCTCCAGATCAATGGCAGGGCCCGGGGACACGTCACTCGGCGGGCTGGGAGTTGGGGGTGGCAGTGCTCAGAATGGCCCCAACCACACGGGTGTGGGGCGGGGCTGCCCGGCATCCCCGCCAGCGAGCTCGGCTCCCCCTTCCCCTCGGAAGCAGCAGCTCCCCACGGAAGCCTCCTCCCGCTGCCCCCTCTCCGCA
>JAQQSY010000607.1:0-14973 GCA_028646535.1 Procyon lotor | reverse complement strand
GAGGCAGGCAGAGGGAGAGGGGGAAGCAGGCTCCCTGCTGAGCAGAGAGCCTGATGCGGTACAAAGAAGGGTCACATGTACCCCAATGTTCATAGCAGCAATGACCACAATTGCCAAACTATGGAAAGAGCCAAGATGCCTTTCAACAGATGAATGGATAAAGAAGATATGGTCCATATATACAATGGAATATTATGCCTCCATTAGAAAGGACAAATATCCAACTTTTGTATCAATATGGATGGGACTGGAAGAGATTATGCGGAGTGAAATAAGACAAGCAGAGAGAACCAATTACCTTATGGTCTCATTTACGTGCTGAGTGTAAAGAAAAACACGGAGGGCATTGTGAGAAGGAAGGGAAAGGTGAATGGGGAGAAACCAGAGGGGGAGATGAACCACAAGAGACTGAGGATTATAAGCAACAAACTGAGGGTTTTGGAGGGGAGGGGGGTGGGGGTTGGGCGATCCTGGTGGTGGGTATTGAGGAGGGCACGAATTGCATGGAGCACTGGGTGTGGTGCATGAACAATCTTGTAACACTGAAAAAATAAAATAAACATTTGGGGGAAAAAAAAGAAAAATAGGCAAAAGACATGAACAGACATGTCTCCAGAGACCTCCAGTTGGCCAGGAGACACATAAAAAGATTCTCATCATCACTTACCATCAGAGAAATGCAAATCAAAACTGCAACGAAATATCACCTCAGACCAGTTAGAATGGTTAATAGGGAACAACAATTATTGGTGAGGATGTGGAGAAAGGGGAACCCTCTTGTGCTATTGGTAGGAATGCAAACTGGTACAGTCACTTTGGAAAACAGTAAGGAAGTTTCTCAAAAACTTAAAAATAGAACTACCCTGTGATCAAGCAATTGTACTACTGGGTATTTACCCAAAGAATATGAAAACACTAATTCAAAAGGATACATGGACCCCGATTTTTATAGCAGCATTATCTATAATAGTCAAAATATGGAAACAGCACAAGCGTCCATTGATGATGAATGGATACAGATGGGATGTGTGTGTGTGTGTGTATACTCACACACACACACACACCCATACATATATATATACAATGGAATATTAGTCATAAAAAATGAAATTTTGCCATTTGTGAGGACATGGATGGAGCTAGCATATTATGCTAAGTGAAATAAGTCAGAGAAAGACATATATACCAGTTGATTTCATTCATGTGGAATTTAAGGAGCAAAATGAACAAAGGGGAGGAAAAAGAGTGAAAGAGGCAAACCAAGAAATAGACTCTTAACTATAGAGAACCAATTGATGGTTACCAGAAGGAAGGTGAGTGAAACTTGTGATGGGGATCAAGGAGGGTACTTGCTATGATGAGCACTGGGTGATGTATAGAAATGCTGAATCACTATATTGTACATTTGAAATTAATGTAACACTGTTAACTAACTGGAATTTAAGAACTTGAAAAAATTAATGTAACACTGTTAACTAACTGGAATTTAAGAACTTGAAAAATCTCACCCTATAGGGAGATATGGAAAGGATTTGAGTTGACAGTGACACTATGCTCTCTGACATATGACACTATGTCAAAGAGACTCGTCTTTAGGGTCAAGGGCAGAAACAGTAAGCCAGTGAAGGGACTGTTGCAGTAACCTGGAGTTAAGCCTTGATTTGGTCATTTGCTGACAACTTCAGAGAACTTTCTGGCACCTCCCTGGCTCCTGCAACACTCCTACTTCACAAATGGAGCCCAGCTCCTGGGATTTGGCTGCTTTGCTGCTTCTGAGAACCTGCTGAGCCTCGAGCTGGCGGGACCCAGTGCCGCTGGTGCCTATCTGAAGATGTGCTCTAGCCTGAAATCAAACTAATTGGAGCACTGGTTTCTAGAACACAGTTTGTCGTTCTGCATTATTAGTCTTGCACGTTCAAAGTATTTTAAATATGGGGTGCCAGTAATTAGAAAAATACTTCGTTGTTTTTCTGAATCAAGGTACGCATGTTGCCTTACTAAGCTTTAGCTTTGCTCTTTACAACCACGTGCACAGCCCCTGAGAACCACACATCTCATTCACCTTGACTGGGAAGGGGAAAGTGGCCAGATTGCCTGCATGAAGATATTTGTATCTGAGGTAGAGCGTAGAAATAATTCATGGCACGTTGCCGCCCTGCTTTAATGAATCCAGAAAGCACTTTGGGTAATGCATTATTGAGGGCACGCTCGGCAGAGCTTCCTTGTGTATGACTGAAGCGTGAACTTATTTGCATTTTAGGTTGCTCCCTCTTTTAGATTTAATTAGATTTCAGACTTCAATCGATTTATTAAATGAATTTCTCACTGGTTAAAAGGTGTAATATGCTCATGACAGTAGCTTTTCCCCAACACTCTTCTCATTTCCTCATGCACCCAAGATCTCAGCTTCTGGCTTGGATGCAAAGCCAGAGGTTATTTTCCAGAGCTACCGCGCCGTATCAGTGTAGCTGCTTTTGTGCTTGGAGACATTGGGGCCGGGAGAGGGTTATGTTTTTTGTCTATATTGTCTGACACGAATCTACCTCTTGTAGATTTGCCACCAGTAAATTTAACTAATGCACAGTGAGGCTCTATCTTCTATTTGGGTGGCCCTTCATCACTGTGAATCTTTCTGCTGTTATTTTGGCACAACATCTACAAACCTTTGTTTTTACGGCAATGAGGGGAGCATTGGGACTCTTCAAATGGTGGGAAATTAAATGTAATGAATCAAACCATATTAGTGATTCTCAAGATGAGCTGGAGAGCTCGACCATAAAATGCAGTAATTTAGTGATGTTCCACATTTGTTTAGAAGAGTAGAATGAATGTTGCTCTGAGCCACTGGAGGATCTTAATCCCATATTATTGTCAGCTACCTGCATGAATTTAAGTCACTTGTTGGACCACTGGGCTGTGATGGCCTCATCTGGGCTCCTGATATCTTTTTTTTTTTTTTTTTTTTTTGGGCTCCTGATATCTTAAGGCAGGAGAGAAGTCTGCTTAATTTCTAATGACTCCTTCCGGTTTTAGTCGATGTGTGTGTCTGTGCATTTGTGGGGCAAGGGGAAGTGGTATGAATAAGAAATCTATTTCTAATTGTTTAGGAGCATGATCTAGGTAAATAATGTCCAGAACACAAAGTAGAAGAAGTGATATTATTGGATGTATTTTTACTTTCTAAATTAGCCAGGACCTCAGATTGAAGTCAGTATGGCCAGCTCCATGAAGGAAGTTATTTTTACTATATGTACTGTGTGTCTCCAAATGTACTGTATTTTGAAAGTCCAGTTAGAGCAACCAAAGTAGGATAATATAAGTATAAATCCATTTCTATAATGTAAATTTATTTTTTTTTTTAAAAAAGATTTTATTTATTTTAGAGGAAGGGGAGTGGCAGAGGGGGAGGGAGAGGGACAGGAGACTCCTCACTTGGGGCTCTGTCCCAGGACCCTGAGATCACAATCTGAGCCAAAATCAAGAGTCGGATGCCCAACCAACTGTACTATCCAGGTACCCCAATATAAATCTATTTCTATGGTAAAAGCACAGATCCATTTTCTACAGGGCAAAGGCTGTGTTCAAAATGCTGTGAATTCACAGTTTAGAAAAAAAAATTAAGCAAAGCCCAGTGGCAAAATGGGATTATGGCTGAATTGCAGGTTGATCTTCGAGGAGAGGGCTAATTGTTGTTTATTTTTACAAGACTCAGCATGAACTAGGTTGTATAAGAGGTCTGTGAATTAAAAAAAATAAAACAACTTCTGATTACCTACCTGTATATTATTCATTTAAGGAATGATAAACTCTATTATTAACCCCAGGCTTGATTTCTCTGAAAGAGAAGAATGGGAAAGTGCTGGACTGCTCTGGAGTCTTTTTCTGCTGGAATATTCCCACAATCTCCTATGATAGTGAAGAGTACAATTCTTCCTTAGTTAGTAGGACATTCTGCATTTTGACTTTGATGTTTCCTTGTGATTCGATTTAGAGTATGCATTTCAAGGAGGAATACTACAGAAGAAACGTTATGGTATCACCTTTGGAAGCATACTACGCCCAACAATTCTCATTAAGTGATGCTAATTTTCATCATCCTGAAAGGGTATTGTCTGATTCATCTGCTGGACTGTTGTTACCTTTTTTCCCCCTTTGCAACTAGTAAATGTTCTGTGGGAGGCACTTTAAGACCATGCATGTATCCTGCTCATTGTCAATGTTTCTCCCTCAATTTAGCATTATGGATGATCATTGTCTGATCCAATCTTTACCGTGATGCTTGTAAATGATGATTTTCCAACTTTGGCACTGACCAGTTGGCATTCTATTGTAAATAACAGACTTTCCCCCACTTGAAAAATCTCTTTATTATCTAAATGGTTGTACCACTTCCTAATTGTCAGAGGTTCATAATTCATAACTGCACATAACTTTTTAGTGCTCAGATTGCTCCAATCTTAGCCAGGGGAAGCCCCGTCCACTTGACTTGGACGTGCTCAAATGGTATTTGGGAAGGATACCTCATATGTGCAGACCCTGCCCTGCCAATCACCCTTCTTTCCTTTGTGGCCCCTGACGTGTCTATAAAGAAGTGCAGGGTCATGGCTGTCTATGTGAAAAGTACCAGTAAGCTGAGGGTTTTGGAGTCCCTTTGCTCTTCACTGAGCCCAGACTTGAACCTCAGTGTCTTGCCTCGCAGCAAATGGCTACCAGAGGCACAGCAGAAGAGGGTACATGAAAATGTGCATGAGGAAGAAGAAAGAACAAAGAGGCCAGACCTCCTTCCATGCAGGGCCCAGGACCTAATGGGACTAAGGATGGAGAATGCCCCTGTGCTAGGACAATGGACAGACAGTCTCAGGATCCAAGCACTCCAAGGCAGTCCTTTTCTCTGTGAGCTCAGGGTCAGGCTCCAAATACTTGCTCACCAGTTTGCTTTTGGTCACAACTGTGGCCTCCTCCTTGTCTTTACAGATGCTTAAGAACAAGGCCCATCTCCTTGCCTCCTCGGGCTCCCAGCAGACATGACGTGTGGCCTCCTCCACCAGCAATGCTTTGGGTTCCAGGGCCACTCGGGCCATGGGATCTCAGACTGCATGCTTTGTGTCATCCTGTGTCTCTAGATGGCATCTGATGAACTGTACTATTGTGCTGCACTTCCTCTTAATCCTAAATGAGGGACTAGAATTGAGATCTTTAAGGTTCTCTTCAGCTTTAAAATATTCTAGTTCTGAAAATTGCCGTAGGGATTTTATGTGCTTGAATTAATATTCTCACATACTTGTCCTTACCCATTAACCCTACATATTCTGCTCTTGTGTCAAGCAAAATAGGCACAAAATAGTTGCATGGGTCATCTTTCATAATTTCTTATCTCCCAAATTATTCCTAGTGATAGAATTATAATCAGGATGTTAATTAATATATTTGCTAGCTATGACATAGAGGTGTGTAGACACAGTATTCTCACGATAGGGGAAATGAATTTCTGTGATAGCCTGTTAAAGACCAAATTTCTGAGTTCTTCCTAGGACTGTATTACATTACCTCTTACCCATGATGAAGCCACTCCAACCAGTTTCTCAGTTCTTCTTCACCCGTTTTGAAGGATTGTTCTGGAGATGTTGACAGCACTATTCACATTATTAATAATTAGGGCTTTTATCAAGAGACGGCTGCTCTGCTAAGTACTCTATCTGCAGTCCTGGGTGTGTGTCCATTTGAATGGACAGTCAGGCCACACCCAGACTTTCCTTCTGGGGCAAGAACAGTGTTTCCTATACAATCACGCCAACTACTGAGATTATTAACTCCAGGGGATTTGCCCCCAGTATTTATAATTCATTGATAACAGTGCTTTTCTATAGTTTGTGTACTTAGAAAGTTAGGAGCTTCCACAAACTCAGGAGCCAGGAGCATTCAGCTTAGGAATCAACATCTCAGGACAAGCTTCTTGGTTGTCTTCCTGCTGGCTTTGGCCAAGGTAAGCCGTGTTCTCTCCCCCGGGTCATTAAACCCTGCACAGGCTGCTGGCCTAAAGGAGAGCTTGGTTTGCTGATTATACTCTAGTTTGAAAGCTTCTTCAGCTTTCTTGAGCAAGAACGGAGAAGTCTGCCTCTGGGTGAAAAAGAGGAATAATGAAGTCCCCAGTCTCTCTTAACCCAAAGCCGTATCGTTATTTGAGTTGTTTTCACAGGCTGCTCTTCATACCTGTGATGTAACTTTCTAAGTTTCTCTCCCCAAAAGGCCATATCTTGGTGGGAGAGGATGGAAGGGAACGGGGCTGCCATGCCATGCAGCTCACTGGCTGGGGAGTAGCTGGAAGGTTAGCTCTGATGGCAAAGCGAAGGTTTGTGGGGAGTGGGAAGGGCCCGGGGCCAAGGGAGGGAGCACAGGGAGTTATGTAGTTATGATGTGGTTGGTAAGGGATGCTCTGCCCAGAATTAGTTAATACTTAAAAAAGAAAAGCAACCAGGAGGGCTTTTTAGCAATGGAAGAGGACAGTTTCCTGCAGAGCCACATGTCATCTATTTGAGTTTCTTCCAGAACTTCAAAGGGAATGGTTGTTAGGGGTATCCAGCTGAAGGACAAGGATCAGGAGTGTTCAGAGGGAGTTTCCTGGTGGTCACCATGGAGCCCTGTCCTCTTCTACATTCATTTTGACAGTTAGGAATCTTGGGTGTTTCATTGTGCGAAGCCCTGAGCCATAGATAGTGAATGGGTAGTGGGTGGCCTGGGACAGAGATCCAGGGTTGCTGGAGAACACTGTAGTCCATAATACAGAAGGGACAACTGCGAGACGGTCATGTGGCTCTTCCTTTCTTCTGGGTGACTGCCTTTCTATCACGTTTGCATCCCAGATTCCTCTGTCAAGTCTTGACTCAGTTGTCCCCTTCAAAATGAGGCTTACCCCAACTATTGTGTTTAAAGTTGTAGCCCACATGCCACCCATCCGTCTTACCCTGCTCTACTTTTTCTTTTTCCTCTATTACTTCCCCTCTCCTAACACTGTACTGATAATGTGAATTTTTAATTGTTTCTTTCTCTTCCTGTTGGAATGGAGGATCCATGTTTGTCTGTTTTATTCATGGGTGTATTGTGAGAGCCAAAATGACGCCTAGCATATGGTAGGTGTTCAATTATTATTTGCTCAATGAGTGAAAGAAATGAATAAAATAAAAAGCATTTACAGATAGCAAATAAGCCAAAATAGAGTCTCGGAGGAATTCCATTATCAAGTTTGGTATAAGAGAAAAAGGAAATTTCCATACTAAAATTGGACAATAGAAGCAAGGCTTTCCTGAATGGTTTATAATAAATTTTGTCAACTGGAAAATCCTAAGTAATGGGTTTTCCATCGGTGCTTGTTCTTCTAAGCTTCCATTTCTTTGATTAAAAAAAAGTCATCAGTTTGATGTCATTCGCTTTTGGTACAACTGGATTTCAGTGCCGTGTAGGTTATTTGAAATGTGATGGTTTGCAAAAGGTTGTGTTACTGCTTGCGATGGGTGTTCTGCTGGCTTTGAAGGGCTGAGTGGGGAGGGGGTTTAGCCAAGCAGAGGGCAGGGACAGAAAGAGGAGGGGAAAGGAGACCAGGGGCGGGGCTAACTCAGCTGGGATTCTTTAGGAGTGACTGAAAAGTCACTCTGAGGGCCTGCCGGTTTAACTTCATAATTGCTCTACATAATTAAACACATAAATGTTGAGGAAACACCGATTAAAGGCTACCCGAGAGAGAAGCAGGCCTAATTGGAGTATCTTATTTTGTGCTTCATGACTCACAGTGTTTCCAACTGTCCTCACATCATTATTTTGTCTTTTAGCCTCCCCCAAGTGTTTTCTCAGTTTCTCTTGACCAGGGCCTCTTTCTGCAGTGTTCTTCCTCTCCTCCATAGCAACTGGCATTCAGGGTAGTCTTGGTAACTATCAACTCCTGTGTTTCCATTTTGTATGTAGAGCTTATAAAGCTGAAATTGTAGGTCAGGCTGCATGCACGCTGATAATCTCTAAGTCCAGGAAAACTTCCCATGACCATATGAACCATAGCACACACCGCTTGGATGTCTGCCCTCAGTTAAAGAGGGGCTTAATAGAAAGTTATAGATGCTCCTCCCATGTCATTTCAAGTCTTTGTCCCCAGGAGTCTATAGGGCCTCTCTTTGGAGAAGACCATTAGCGTTACTCACTGTTAGTTCAAATTGGCTACGTGGTCTTATCTCTTTCATAGACTAGTTTCATAGAGACGAGGAACATTCTCTAGGGGAGGGCCCCCTGGATGTGGTGATGGAGACGCAAATACCAAACCTAAGAATTTTCACATTCACCCAAGAGGTGGTGTTCAGCCAAATCAAACACCTGAAAAAATTTCCCGGGTTTGACCTCCCTGCATGACCTCAGGCGAAATCCTTAATGAGACTCTTACTCAAAACTAATGTCCTTACAAAGGGAACGAAACAGGGACCCACTGATCAGATGGTGGCCTTACACCAGAAATTTAAAGGAAGTCTATGGCATTTAACCTGAGTGTCATGTCTTAATTTTTGTCAAGGGTAAACTCAGTAATAGAGAAAGATTATGGAGAACTTGTCTGAGGAAAACATTCCGTCGTAGAGAATTTTACTTTCAACCTAGAAAAATACTTAAAATATGAAATTACAAAAATTTCTTTTCGCACCAGAAGACAGAAATAGCACATTGTAAAGAGCACCGGGAAAAAAAAATGCTCCATATAGAAAACATTGAAGGCAGACATTATGTGTTTAAGCTTCTTGATTATGCAGCCATCTCCTAAAACCTGCCCAAAGTCACCATTTTTATGAGGTTAAATATAGTTCTTGATAGAAAGTGGGAAGAAATGGGAAGGCGAAGCGATATATTTATGTGCTGAGCCCTCTGTGAGCTTAGTCCGTGCTGCTCAAGCCTGGTTTGGGCTGATCCGAGCAGGACCACCCCCATCTCCCAGGGGCTCCCCGCTGCACTCTTGTACTCTTGCCCCTTCTTCCTCTTTCCTTCTAGGTGAGAGTGGGATCTTTCTGGAAGGTAGATCTCTATCCAGTCATTCCTTTGCTTAAAACTGTAATGGCTCCCAGGTGCCCTTAGGATAAACCCTGAAGCCCTGTGATGGACAGGCCTGTTCAGAGAGGCCCCACGAAGGCAGCTTACCGCTGCGGGCTTGGAGCCACGCTTCGGGTTTAGGGTGTCGCCTCAGGCACCTCACAACTGGGAACCCTCGGCCAACTTATTTACATCGTCGGGCTTCGCTTGTCTCAACTATAAAGTGGAGAGGGTGATGATGATAGCACAATCCTGACAGGGTTGTTGTGAGGATGAAATGGATTCTAATACTAAACATTCATGTTATTATTTATCTTCTGCTTTCTGTTTGCCTCTGCCCCTCTACCCTTGCCCTATGTCATACCAAAGTATTTGCAGATGCCGTCCCCGCCTTCATTCTCCTAATGGGACAGATCATCTCCCTTTGTCTCTATTTCTTGTAAGATTCCAGGTTTCCTCTGCCTGGAATGTGTGTTCTCTCTCTCTCTCTCATATCTATCTGTATCCTGTCCATTCACCTACTACATCTTCTGGTTAACTCTTCCTCAACCTTCAAAGCTCAGACCAGAGCTCCTTTATTCTGAGCAGCCTACCCAGAGCTCCTGTTCTTCCTTCTATCCTGACATTTATCACAGGGTAAATAAAGGGGGATTATATCTTGGTCATTTCTACACACTCGCTGTCTATGTACTGTGTGCTCATGGATGGATGGGGGGATGAGGATGAGGATCACTGAGGCAGTGTGATCTAGTGACAGGGAACCTCTCAGGACAGCCCATTTGGTCATAATCACAACTGCGCTAAATCTATCTGAACGTATAATCACTCCATCATGTTTTCTGATCCATTACTTGGCCATATTAATTTTTTCTGCTTCCCTGTGCCATCCCCTCCTCATCCTGATTGGTACCCTCAAAGCTTCCTCTTCTCTGCCAATCTCTCAAGTAGGCACTTGAAATTGAGAATGACCCTCCGGGTATGGTCTAGTGAGCACAAAGAGACATTATTAATTCTTTTGTTCCTCTGCTAAAGCAGACATGCTAAGTTTGGTTTGTTTGTTTGTTTTGTCTCACAGTTCTGTTGATTCATGAGCTCACTGTCTAGGATGAATGCAGTGTTTTTGGCTTGAGCGAGCAGTTGGAAGGATGGAGTTGCCATCGACGATAGGGAAGGCTATGGAAGGAGCAGGTGCAAGGGGACCATCAGGAGTTTAATTTTGGATGTGCTAAGTTTGAAATTTCTCTTAGACATCCAAGTGGAGGTACTTAAAAAGGCAAGGAGATATATGGATCTGGAGTACAGGGGAGAGGTCTGAATTGGAAATGCCAATTTGGGAGTTTTAAGCCTATAGATAGCATTTAAAACTCTGAGACGAGGTGGTGAGACGACCAGGGGAGTGAGTGTGTAGAGAAGAGGATCGAGGAAGAAGGAGCCCTGGCTCTCTGACAGTGACAGTTTGGAATCAGCAAAGACCTCTGAGAAGGAGCAGCCCGTGAGATCTGAGGGAAACCAGGAGAGAGTGGTGTCCAGGTGACTGAATGCAAGTCCAGGAGAATATTTACAGAATAGATTATCAACTTAAAATGACCTCTATTATACATAATTTATATTAAGCATGTAGTAAATATTTAATAATCATATATCCTTACATAGGTATATAATGAGAAATTTATATAATGAATTGCATCTGGGGAAATTACCAGGAGTTTGAAGGCCTGAGTTCTGGGCCCAGTTCTGTTGTCCTTACCTCTTGGACTTCAGGCAAGTTAAATAGCCTTTTTTGAGTATCCTATTTTACTGATCTGGAAAATGGAGATTTTAATCCTTGCCTTGCTCTTGAGTTATTGTGAGAATCAGTTGAAATAATAGGTATAGATATGGCTTGTTAGTACAAATTCTGTCTGTATCTGTATATATATATTCACAAGTCTGTATATGTCTACGTATATGTATACACGGGACTCAAGCTAATTGGTGTATCGTAAGTGTCTGTTGAGTCACTTAGGTTGCGACCTGTTGGTAGGCATACTCATTTTCGTGGGTTGCAAACAGCTTTCTGAAAAATGGAGCAGAATAGAAAATATCACTATGAATTGCTCAGAGTAAAAGTAAGACTTCTTGAAACATTTTGTTTCAGTTATATACCTGTAGCAGTCTATTTCTGTGTAACCATTACCCCAAAGCTTAGCAGTTTAAACCAATAAACCTCTATTATTTCTGAGGGTCAGGGGCTGCCTCACTGCTTGGTTCGACTCAGGTTGCAGACAAGCTGTTGGTCAGGGCTGCAGTCACTGGGACCTGCTTGCAGGTCACTCTGTGGCTAATGGCAGGGATCTCGGCTCCTGGCCACATGGATCGTTCTTGGGGCTACTCATGGTGTCGTAGCTGTCATTCACCAGAGCACATGACTGGAGAAAGAGAACCAGAGAGCATCCCCAAGACCGAAGCCACAGTCTCTTTTATGACCGAGTCTCAGCAGTGACACGTCATCACTTCTGCCATGATTTCACATAGACCAGTCCTGGTACAGTGGGGACCACACATAGGTGTGAATGTTAGAGGTGGGGACCGTTGAGGGCCATCTTGGAGCCTGGCTGCCACAACCTCTCCCTCTTTGTGAATGCTGGGTTGAGCTATGAAGTACGTTTGTTAACGTGGGTCACGTAGAAAAACATGTGTAAGAAACACTGCTCTACGGGGCGCAGGTGTCCGTGAGCTGGCAGAAGTCTACTGCAGAAGCTCTGCTCTTGGTCCTCGTCTACTCCCATGGCTGATTAGCACTGACTGTCAGGTCATGAGTAGTCACACCAGGGGGTTTTACAACGAAACCATCCAGCTGCAGTGTAAATGGGCTGTGTGGGACCGCTTGTCCCTAAATAAAATGATCCTGCACTAGGGTCGTTTCATAGTCCCCCGTCTGATTTCTGTAGTTTTGTATCTTTCACTTCTCTGGCAAGCGCATCTTCTGTTTGTGAGCTCCCACTTCAAACCTGTGGCCGTGTGTTACGCACAAGTGTGTGGCTTGACTCCGGTTTCTTGTAGATACGGGCTTGTGATAGTAGTTATACGTTCTGCCTTTTGTTTCTACTTGCTTATTGGCACGTGAATGTGGTCTAGGTAATGAGCTTCTGGAAAATTCTACCCGTAGATAAATGGGGTAAACGGAAACTTTTCTGTTTTGGAGAGAGGGGTTGTTACATGTGTAAAGGTATGCCTTACTTAAAGGAACCTTACAGAATAATTACCAATAGGACTTTTTATATAATTTGATATATCCTGCTGGGAAGAATAAATCTGTTTCACCTCTTCTAGCTGATATTTTTTTTTATAAGCTTAAGTGACTGAAAAAGAACATACCATCTTGAGGTACTAATAGGCTCTAAGCCGGCTAGAAGTTTCAAGTTAACCAGTTAGGAGACCAGTAGAAAGCACAACACTAAGTAGAGACATATGGCCACTGGCTCGTCACTTAAAACTGTGGGAGTTTCAGAATGGAGTAGTTTCTTGGGATGAAGTGAGTGCTACCAATTAATTGGAAGCCTTCTGGTGTGGTGTTTACTGTTTGTGCTTGGGAATGCTCCCTCTTGTCAGCCCGGTGGCCTTCGGTCTTTTCTGACTAGTTAAGAACTTGTGACTGAGGGCTTTTCCTCATCTGCTAGTTGTCGGGGACGACTGGAGGATTGTCACTCTCAGCAGGTTCCCAGGGATAGGGGCCCTTTTGTTCTTGAAGAGGTGCTCCCCACGCATGCCGGCCTCACTGTAGCTTGCAGTTTACGTGGCAGTTGTCTCCCTAAGCGTACGCACTTGCAAACAGAGACTCTTCGCAGCACCTGGCAGGATCCCGAGGGAGAGGCTTGATGAGCATTTGTTGGGGAGAGGAGGGAATTAAATTCTTAATTCTCTTGGAAGGGTTTATGCTCAGAAGAACCGGGTTCGTGGTTCAGTATGCGTATGATGCTACTTTGCCTTGGTGTTTCCATTAAAGGTAGTCTATTTTAATTTTCCTTGAAACCTGTGAACTTCAAATTGTTGGAGACAGTTTACAATGCAGTTCCCATGTTTTTGAAGTAAAAACTCTTTTGCCTTTGAAGCTCATGTCACTTGTGGTAACATCCAAAGGGAGAGGGGTTTAATTTTAGTAACACAGATGCTGACCACTGACAGCTGGAGTGAGCAGGTTGAGGACTGAGAGCTAGAGAACTCTGAAGATCCCTTTAGGTTCCAGCCCACACATCCCTGAGGGCCAGATTCCCGGTAGACCAAGCAGCTCCTCGGTCGGCTGCGCGAAAGGACTTCTCTGTCTGGAATGCTGTCTGAACAGAGAACGGCCGGTGAAGTTGCTCTGGGCGTGGCCTCCCGACCTGGCTCTGGTATTATAACGATGGAAAACAAAAGCACCTGTGTACGTGGTTGTTCATGAAAAGCCAAGAGCTTTTGTGTGTGTGAGCTCTCTGCCCTGGTGTGTCTTGATTTGAGATGATTTGATTTTCTTGCTGCCTCTGCTGTGCTGATCGGACTCATGCAGCATGTCCGGTGCAGTCCCTGCTTCGAGCCTCAAGCCTTGTACCATGACCCAGCCCTGCAGAACCCCGTCCCCGTCCCCGTGTCTCTGCTCCTGCTGGATTGTGATGTGGGTTTTTCCTCCCACTGACAGATTGTTGCTGTATGGCTGCCTCTATTTTGTTCTTTGGATTTCAATAAAGAGAACTTGATAGAAATTTATAGAAGGAAAAATAGTTATATTCACTTTGATTAGCTGGAGCCACTTAGGTGAAAGAGATGGCCAAGGAGAAACTAAGAAGTTTTGCTAGTAATTAGTACAGGAGAGGCTGCAAAGATTTGGGGACGTGGTTGTTTTAAACTCTGGAATCTGATTGTATCCTAGATAGTCAAGTAGGGGGTAAATACCAAAGAGGCATTCTTACCAAGGCTCTGATATATAACAGATATGAAACTAAAACGGGAGGGAAAGGATGTAATTTAGTGAGAGTGAGACTAATATTGAATATCTTTTAAAATATGTTATAAAGTCTTTATATCACTTTTAGATGTAATGACCATTATTTTTGAAGTCCAGTTATAGTAAAGAATCTTTTGTTTCACTGTTAAAAAAGAGGAAAACCTGTATACCTCACCCCAGTTAAACACACTTGGATTTCATACCTGTCTTTTAAAGTTGGTTGGCCTTGGATTACCGACGGTGGACGAACCAAGTATTTGATGGTTCCCAGGGGCAAAGCTCGCTCACTGACACGATCATGAGATGGCAGTTTTTCAGACCACAGTGGGCAGCTTCATCGAACATGTATCATGAAGGATCCCTTGTAGTAATGTATCTACAAGAGAAAAGCTGTACTTTCTAATGAGATTTTAATAGCAGGATTGACTGGAAACATCTATGTACAGAGAAGACCTTATCAACTTTTAAGATTGTGTTAACATTTGTTTTGTGTTAAAATTTTGAGACCTGGTAGCCATTCTTGGGTGAGTGTTGGCTTAGTGCCCAGCCCCCAGTCCCCAGTCTTTTGAGGCCTGACCTACTTTACTGTGGTTCCTGAAGCACTGGGTGTCTTGGGCCCAGTTTACTTTGTAAATAGAAGCCGAGGCCCGTGTCTCTGCCTAATCTTTCCTGAAGGGGGAATAAAAGGCAAAAGTCAGATATTACTCTGTATTTACAAAGGCAGTCTGGGTGGTAGGATCCGCAGGGCCATGTCAGGGATGTGGATTTCTCTCCCTTTGTCTTGCTGCTTCTGGTTGCATTGTGGGCACAAATGCTGCCTGGAAGAAAGAAGAGCATTCCGTCACCATCCTGTGGCTCTGTGGCTCTGGAGCCAGCTCCCCTCCATCTCAGCAACACTCGAGATTCCAACCCAAGTGATGCTCCGTGGGAGTCACTGCCAGCTGGCTTCCAGTGGGAGG
>JAQQSY010000606.1:0-14973 GCA_028646535.1 Procyon lotor | reverse complement strand
ATATACAGTCTGGTAGGTTTTTTTGGATCACTTGAGGTTGTATATGTGAAATTGCATTGGGAATTATGATATTTTGTACAAATTTGTCACAAATGTGAAATAGCAGTACCACTATGACTTTATACTACAGTGTGTATATTATACTATCTTAGTGCTTTTCTGAAACTTTTGTCTTGGGAATAGTTTCAACACAAAGGAAATGTAATAATAAAGAAATGCAGGGATGGGGTGCCTGGGTGGTTCAGTGGGTTAAAGTCTCTGCCTTCTACTCGGGTCATGATCTCAGGGTCCTGGGATCGAGCCCTGCATCAGGCTCTCTGCTCGGGGAGGAGCCTGCTTCTCCTCTCTCTCTGCCTGCCTCTCTGCCTACTTGTGATCTCTCTCTCTCTGTCAAATAAATAAAATCTTAAAAAAAAAATTAAAAAATAAAGAAATGAGAAATTATTTCTAGATGCTTTTAAAGTTAGAACAGATTTCAAGAAAGACTAAATCAGGATTTACATGAATAGCATAAAACATTTTAAAAGGCTTTAGAATTGATACTTTGTAATAAAGGAGAACTATACATTTTTTAGGCATAATGAACATAAGTGTTTGTTTTTTTCTGCATCCTCTTCTGCACATAAAACTTTTTTTTTCTGAAGGAACCCCAGTGGCCCTGGCTATATCACTAATCATTCTCTAATTTCATTCCTACTAATTCAAGATTAAAACCTTTCATATTCAGCTTGGTACATTTTTGTTGCTGTCGTTTATTTAAAGAAAAGTAAATTTCCTCTTTATATCTTACATCTTGAAGTTACTCACTATAAATTTATATAAATCAGACATAATGACAATTTAATAAGAACTCAAGCCTTATTCATCCTGTGGGAGTACTACCGTGACGTCTTTCAGAGAGCTTTGTGATTGCTCAGCCCTAAGTGTAAGCCCTATAAAATGACGGGCTTTGAAATGCTGGTGAGGGTAGAGTGAAAAGCAGTTGCTGGCAATAACAGCCAACCCATAGCCAGTACCAAGTTCTGAATCAGCTCTGAGGCAGAGAACTGGTGGAGCCTTTCTTGACTTCAGCACCTAAGACAGCTCCGATCGTCTCCTTCCATACAGAAAGCTCCAGAGGAAAGCTACGTGGCAAGGTGAGTAAAAACTTTACCTTTCTTCTTTTTGTCCCCTCCTCCTACTTTGAGACTTTTCTCAGGGTATATTGAAGTTTCTCTCTCTTGAAAAGAATTTTACAGTGTTCTTCCTTTACTACAACAAAAAACAAGTTTCTCAAGTCACCTGGTAAGTGGAGAAATGCTTCAACTTTTTATATATTTGTGGATTTTCTGAATTCTTTTGGTTGGAAGATGCTTTGCCCTGCTTGCTCAATACTTTATTCAATACTATCTTTTCAAATATATATTTAAGTAGGATGGGGGTTTTCTTGTTTTTGTTTGTGGGTTTTTTTTGCCTGTTATATTAATTTCTTTTTTGTTGTTGTTGTTATATTCATTTCTAACTGAAGGGTTCAGTGGGTACATTTGCCTTACAAGTTTTAACTTTTTATTTAAGTGTTGTTCTTTCTATTTCATATGTTAGTTATGTGAACCAAGGAAGCATTCATTTTCTTCTTTAAATTTAAATGCTATGATTTTTATAGACAGCAAGAAGAACAATGCTCAAATTCTAAGTTTCCATCTATGAACTATTTAGAAATGAAATCTGTAAGTGGACTAGATGTCAAAAAAAGCACAGACATTATTTTTGACATATTTTTCCTTTTGTGGCAAAAAATATTTCAATGATAATGTGCAGTTTAACAATTTTTGGTATTAATTTTCACTATTAAGTTAAGCTTTTTTAAACCTGGGCATAAGAAAATAAGTTCCTAATAATCTCTCCAATTGAAAGGGGAAAAAGAAATACATGTACAATTTTTATACTGATATGTGTATGTACATATATATGTGCATACATATATAGACACACATTATTAAATAGATGATACTCCAGTGTTATTATTAATCAGACTCTGGAAACATAAACTGTTTCTTTAGTTAGAAAAGATACCAAACATGTTTGCTACAACTCTGTTACAAGAAGATGGTTCCCATGGATACTTCCAGCACTATGAAAGTATGGCATTCCACATACACTTGGCCCAACTAAGTGCCCAGTGAGAGATAGGGAGCAGTTGCAAAGGACCCTAATTTTTATTCAAGCAACTGTCACCAAAAAAAAAAATCTTCTTGATTTAAAAATGAATTATATTGCAGTTTAACTCTTTCTATAAGATGAACATTACTTTTTCCCAACCCTGAAGAGCCTTCAGAAATTACAACTAGACACTCAGAATTAATTTGTTGGTGATATCTTTGCTGGGTAAGCTGATGTGATTCTCTCTCTTTCAAGGCACAAAGATGGAAACCAGAAGTAAGTCCCAGCTACTTGTGCTGCTAACACTTGTTAGCATTCTCTTCTCTCACACGTTGGCATGGCCTCTTTTTGGAGCACCCTCTGCTCTGAGGTAAGTATTCTTTCAATTCAGAAAGTGGAACATTCGTTTTTTACGTGTAGGGGAATTTCCTACATATTATTTTGGACCACTCAAATTTTTAAGTTCGCATTATTTATTTAAATCTTTTGGTTGACGTGTTAAGCAAGTTTTTTGAACACCAAATCAACATGACTATTCTATATCCTGGGATCCACTCTATATCCACTCATCCACTCAGAGCATGAGAAACAATGTCAGTAACTAGTTTTAAGGATAGGGTGGATCACATTTCCAAACAAGGAGGAAGAAGGATTTGATATTCTTTTCATTCAAAACCAGTTTTAGATAAGTAATAAACTTTTATTCATTATCATCTCAATTCAGTTCAATTTCTGATGGAAAAAACAGATGTTTAGTTGCCTGCCTCACTATATAGCTCATTTTCAAGATCAATCAGTAAATAATCTTAAGGTTAGTAGTTAATTTGTGAAACATATATGTAATCATGCTGGACAGATCTACCTATCTAGTCAGAATCAATTTGCCAATATTGTAAATTGTGGAATAACTGATCTACTGAGATGTCCTCTCCCAGTGAGTGAATTTTAATGTTCTTGGTTTCAACCCTTAATCCTTAGTTTCACCATTCTCTATGTTGTATTTCATATCTCAAATTCAGAAATTATAACACAACTCTTATTTAAAGCTTTATCTGAAATAAATTTATCTTAAAGAAGTAAACAGTAAAAGAAAACTACAGTAGTTTCATTTTTTCTTTCCAGTTTGTAGGCACCACTATATCTGAGGGCAAAACTGTCATCTCTTTGCTCATTTTCCCATTTCTGATTCTTTTTTCAAGAATTAAGTATTTACACTCAATTTATATCAAAATTGAGTATTTATACACAATAGACTGAATAATCTCTTGGCTATTGGCATTTTGAAATCTCCTTAAAGCCAGATATTATGTTGTTTTATAACTACACAGAATGATTCTATCTGAATGGTTATATCACATATCATAACAAACAACAATGTCGAAGTTTGCATTGATTGCTAGGTTTCATACAAAGAGAACTACTTGTTACTTCCACAAACCACTACATCATCAAAAGATGCACAAGTACCCAGGAGCTGATGCATTCCTTGGAGGTTTACTCTAATAGTGAAAATAGACACACTCATAATTTTAATAGTGTGCTAGTGTTTAAAATGTGCATGCACTCAAAAATATAGTCATATTCCATATATAAGCACGACTATTCTTAGTCACTCAGTAAAGCATTGTACCTCCCTCACTAAAATTGTATTAATACAAAAGATTGGAAATAAGAAGACCCTACAAAATTTATTGAATTTGAGCAACTACTCAGAGATGGAGAGATTATTTGTTACTTGATTAATACAGAGAAATATATCACACTAAGGTGAATCTTTGGATTAAAGCTTATAGACCTAGAGAAAGAAAAGCAGTTAATATCCTCCTCTTGAGAAATGTTTGACAAATGATACTAAACACCAACAAATACATGAATTGCTCCCAGTTTTTATATTTAATATTTAAAATTTTTGAAGTTTTATTACTACCTGTGAATAACTTTGCAAAGTGAAGATATTGCCAACAAAGCGTACTTTGTTCAATGCACTGATAGGCTTGAACTAAGTAACCCTTATGTTTGTTACATACACCTTGTAAAAGTGGCATGGCATCTACTTTATGGGATAATAAAAATTTTCACTATTTATACTCTAAATAAATATAGAAGCCAGTAATCTAACTATGCTGTTCATATATTGTGAATGGGTAATACTTCCCAGAATATTATCTTATTTCCAATAACTCTAAAACCATAAACACTATCTTCTGAGAAAAGACTAGATTGTACCTCTACTATATGTTTTCCTAATAGGTTGGATGACAGAATACCACTTGAAGAAGCAAATGAACCCGATCAAGTTTCATTAAAAGTAGACACAGACATCTTGCAAAATGCATTAGCTGAGAATGACACACCCTATTATGATGTATCCAGGTGAGTTTGTTTTTTATCGAGTTTGATTTTAGAAAATCTATTTTTGAAATATAAATGTTTTATAATTTGTGTGACCATGAAAGTATTCCTACAGTACAATACTACAGGTTTCCATGCTCTTTTGCTTCATTCAGCCTGATTTATTGAAGCTCTAGCAGCTGGACATGATTTTCATGTAGAGAGGGTGTAACAAGCCAGGCTCACCAAATCCTTGACTTACACAGAACTGTTTGTCTAGAGCAGCATTCAAGTTTAGACAGAGTAGCTCTATACTGAAGACAAAGTGTAAAAATTCCTGATTCAGATAGGAAAGTTGGTTGATAGTTCCTAAAGGCCTCTCTCTCCTAAGAGGTTTTGTTTCTAAATATTTTGGCAGGAGAAATAGCAAAAAATATAATAAAGTTTTTGCTAAAAATCGAGATAGTTTCTCCTTGCATGTATCTCTATTAGGAATAGAAGAAACAAAGCATCATAAGTAAATAAAGAGAAACCAGTTTTTTTTTTTTTTAGGAGAAACCAGTTTTAATATATTATTTTTCCCATCAATATTTATTGGAGAACTAGTTTTATAGTCTTTATCAGAAAGCATTACTTAGTATTGAGATATGCTTCTAAAAATTTAAGTTCTTTTAATTTTTCAAAGTTTTGTGCTAGAAATACATATCTCAATGTAAGTGACTAGTAATAGAGTAATAGAAAATTATATTTTATTTTACTTTACTTTTTCTAAGTAATAGAAAATATATTTTATTAGGTTGTCGATAAACCTTCTTTTGGACTTACGTTTTCACAAGAAGCTTTCAAATAGCTGATAAGTTTCTTTCTTATTTAATGAAATAAAATAGTATTTTAGGAAACCATTTACAAAATAATGGCTATCCCTCCTCCTTCTTTTAGGAATGCCAGACATGCTGATGGAGTTTTCACCAGTGACTTTAGTAGACTTTTGGGTCAACTTTCTGCCAAAAAATACCTTGAGTCCCTTATTGGAAAGCGAGTTGGGTAAAGATAATTTATTATTTTAAAAAAACACATTATGATTATTAATCTGCAAGTCATTTTTTTTTCCACTGTTAACCATTTACTTACTTGGCTCAAACCTGATAAGCCTTGATGATGTGCAACTTAGTGGAAAAATAATTTAGATTCTTAAATAAAATATACCAGGCACCAGGATTTGGGAAATAAACTCTTTAGTGCTATCCTACTACTCACTGGTATACTTATTTTTCTTAAGTGGCAGTCATTTATAAATCTGGAATCAAATTTATCTAGACACAGTAAAAAATAAGGCATAGTATAAACTGAAGCAAATTTTTATATTTACCACTGTATTTGTTTTTTAATTCCTGATCAAACCAAGCATTGGAAGTTCTTTCTTTAAATGGCCAATTGCTGAATATTTAGATGACACTATTCAGGGTGGCTTTCTCAATTAGTACAGAATGTGTATTAAGACCCTCAGTAAGTGCCAAAATATGTTGGATTATTCCTTGCTCCCCTATACTTAGGTTCAGATATATCTTTCTTTTAGTCTCTTTGTAATAGAAAAGAAATTGGACACTGGAATTCTTTTTTATCTGACTCCAAGAAATATGGAACCTTGGCACATTTATAATTTTCTGTTAAAACACTTCGGTTTCCTTTTCTTCTCATTCCTTAGGAATAGTGTCTCAGAAGACCAGGGACCAATCAAACGCCACTCGGATGCAGTCTTCACTGACAACTATACCCGCCTCCGAAAACAAATGGCTGTAAAGAAATACTTGAACTCAATTCTGAATGGGAAGAGGAGGTAAAGAAACAGAGAACTTGCTAAAGTGAGAAATTATAAATGAGTTCAGAGATAGAAGCTACATATGAAGACATTTATCTCTCTCTCACTATCTATACTCTGGGAAGCAGTAATGTTCAACCTTGGCTGACATTAGACTACCCTGGAGAATTTTTAAAATCCTGATGTGTGCCTTACCCAAAACCATTTGCTAGAAAATTAGTAGCTAGGCATTGGTATTTTTTTAGGAACTTCCCCACTAGATTCTACTGTGCATCCAGGGTGGAAAATGAGACTATAGTGACATCTACTCTAAATCTGGGAACAGTTTTTTTATCAGAAGTGCTAATTTCTTTTATAAGATTTTATTTATTTGAGAGAGAGAGAGAGAGAGTGAGCAAGGAGAGGGGAAGAGAAAGAGGGACAGAGTCTCAAGCTGACTCCATGCTGAGCCCAGAGCCTGCTGTGGGGCTCAGTCTCACAACTCAGAGATCATGACTTGAGAAGAAACTGACTGAGCCACCCGGGCACCCCCAGAAGTACTAGTTTTTTAAACATGTTAAGTGCAGTCAAACTAGCAATTTGATAGCACATGGGACTCCCTTCATATGCATACTCAATAACATTATTTTACCAAATTAGGCCATGAGTTCTTTTGTATTCTAAGATTCTGTAAGACCTGTGTTTCTCTACGGTGTGTAAGTATTGGATTATAATAAGTAGGGAGTGGGATGCTCTCTCTTTTTACTCCAATTATTTTTGTTTAGATGGTGAGTATTAAGAACAAACTTGCTTGGGCAAGATCAGACGAGATGAATGACTTTGCCCACCAGATTATAATTCCGTAAAAATAATTTTACATACTTTGAGGATAATCTTAGGTAATAATTAACCTCAGAGAAAATTGGTTAGTCCTCAGAGCACTTTATAGAGCACAGAGAACAGCAAAAGTCACACATGATCAGTTCCACGGAAGCTCTCTCATTGAAGAACCTTCCCATGCAACTTCTCTCTTTCTGGTCTGCAGCAGTGAGGGAGAATCGCCTGACTTTCCCGAAGAGCTAGAAAAATAATGGAAAAGCTCTTTGAAGCAAAGCTGCTGACAACGTCCTAGTGGTGGGTATATCTATGCATTCTCATTCTTATTTTATCCTTAGAGCAAATATCTAATTACTTCAATAGGTAAGAGTCACTTGGTAAAAAACAGCTTAGGGTTCTCACAATGAGGCCTCATGGAAAAGGACACTTCTCTCTGACACTTCTGTCTTCTATCTTTCAGTGAGCAGCTGAAAATGATTCATACAGTGCTCTGATAGCAAAAAAACCCAGAAAGCTCACAATGGGCCAACAGTTTGCTACCTGAATGGTACTCCTGGTCTACTCAGACTTATTTCTAACCTTCTGTTGAGATATAAAACAGAGGAATCTGACTCATACTAATGGGAAAAGCTGGAATTTTTCTTGAGACTCGAGCCATGATGCTTTTATTAATTTAAGGTTTAGCCCCATGAATGACTGTTAGCACCTCATTTAATTTAATTACAGGGAAATACCACCAAGCTGCAGTATGGTTCGTTTTATGAAAACACCAAGGCACTCTGGGCCTAATTGTATTCCTTGAACCACAGCAAGCTTCATGCAGCAAAGTTAAATGTAGCTTCTTTTACCTATAAAGTGAGTGTAGGCGCTATGATCCAAACATCTTTATATTTCAAATATTTTTTTAAAAAGGAAAACATGAGTAGGCTTTTTTCTTTGTTAAGTGATAAGCTTGTTTTTGCAGTTGTTTTTATGTACATGAAAATTCTTTCCTGAGTTACGGTAATGTTTACATTCGCTCATAAAAGTATATTTATAATATTTGGCCAGTGCCTAATGGAATTTTATGTCATCATTGTATCAGAGGTCGGTAAATTTTTTCTGGAAAGGGCTACTGGGTAAATATTTTTGGCTTTGTGAGTTATATGGTTTCTGTTACAACTACTCAAACTCTGGTCTTGTGGCATGAAAGGAGCCACAGACCATATGTAAAAGGAATGGGAGCCACTGTTATGATACTATTTTATTTGTGAAACCTCAAGGTAGGCTGGACTACAAACTCCAAGTGAAGGAGACTAAACTAGACCCACAGTCACACTGACAACAATGCATGGTCTGACTGAAATTCCTGGAGCAGAAAGCTAAGGTTTTTGTGAGAGTCATCAAGCGTGAGCAGAGTGTCTGAGACTACACCCGCCTGAGGGGTTGCTTCTGTCCCCTGAGAGAAAGCTCAGGGTCCTGCACCGGCCCACTCCTTACCACGGATAGACATTTCAGAGACACAAGTCTCTTTGCTCGAAGAAGAAAAATCACATACATCTTCCTGAAAACGTTTACAAGAAGAAGCTTACTTCATTTAATTAAGAAATGCAAGAGGAACTAAAATATAAAAGAGGATTAATCGCTCTGTCTTGTAAGCTGTGAGATCGTTTATGAGATTCCATCCTCCCTTCTTTTCTTTTCTGAATGGGTAACTTTGGACAGATTCTTTCAATGGGAAATCCTATGTGTCAACCACGTGTGAAAATTACAAATGGGTAATTGCAATGACTAATTAAAACACCTCTTCATATTTCAGTTTCTTTCTGACAATTAGTCCTTTGGAAGATACCTTTCTGATATTCCAGAACATGATTTACTGTCACTTGGTGACAGGCTGTTCACCAAGGGCAAAAGGAAATAGATGTGATTGAGTGAGTGGATGAGTGAATGAAACTAAGGTGCTGTAAATAAAAATATTTATGCTTAAAACACCAATTCTTTCTTTTTCAGAATTCGTGAAGGAAAACGAGAGGCGAAGTAATTATATTTTGAGTTCTACATACGTACTTCAAGAAAACAACTTCAATATCAAAACCAAATAAAATGTATTGTGTTGTGAATGTTGTGATTTACTTTAACCTAATGTAATAACTGTGATGTTTACATTGTAAATATTATTTGAGAGTTCTAAAGCTTGTCTTTAACTCATGAAGATCCTGTAATTTCATATGCTGTGTATCCTTTCTAACAAAAATATATTTAGTGATAAGTAAATACTAGGTTAATTCCAATTATGTGAAGCTTTTGGGGAAAGTAGCAATGGAGCACAAATGAGGTGTTTATTTATAGAGCATACTTAACTATTCAGAAGTGTGGAGCGCATAATCAGCGTGTCTAAATTTGAATGTTAAGCAGCTAGAATGCTGTGTTAAGTAAACTGCAAAATGTCTAAGAGAAAACCAAAAACAAAGATAGAAAGACATTATTTGAAACAAATTTTCAGAAAGTGGTATACATTTTCATGTTTTTAGGCATCATTTATTTTGAGTAAGATTTAAAGTCTCTCCAGTTTGGATCTCTAATTGCCGAAAGCTCTCTTCTGTTGTGGTGTTTCAGTGAAAGAGAATGGCCTCTGTTTCTGACATTCGACCTTTCCTTTCTGCTTGTGTGAAGTATGTGGAAAATGTAAACTGAATGGGACATTTGTTTTTCTGTAATAAATTTTTTTCCATAATTACACAAATAATGCTTTGGTCATCAGCTTTCTTCAGTGACAGTACATTTGGAGACATGGCTATTTTTCCAAAAGGATTGTAGGAAATTAGAGAAAATAAAGAACTTTGATTATTGTTGCAGACACTTTCTATTGTTTTGATTCTGTTAAATGATGCAGGAGTAACTCATTTTAGCTCTCAAGGCAGGCATTAGATAGTTTTTGTGATGTTTGAGGTAGGACTGTGTTTGATTCTGTGTGAGTTCTAAAATCACAGTAACTTAATATGAGAGAAATTTCTTTCTCACATAAGGGCAGAAAGAATATATCACGGGTTAGTTTGAAGATATTGTTCCATGAAGTTCTCAAGAAACTAAACCTCTCCTCGTGATCCAAAATTGCAGCTGGAGTTCCAGCCATCATCTCTGCATTCTAGGCAGTAGGGTGGAAGAAAGAGCATAGAAAAGAATGGGTGCAAAGAGTGCATGCAGGTTCTTTTTTAACTGGTATTTTATGCTAAGGATCTCTTTGACTAGAACGTAGTTTTATTGATCAGAGTCATTTGGAAAACAAGCTAGAAAATGTTTTTTGTTTTTTTTTTTTCTTATTTGGATAGTCATGTGCCCTACTAAAAACTGGGATTCTTGTAATATAAAACAAGGAAAGAATAGACTTCTGAGGGAATTTTTTTTTTTTTTTTTTTTTTTTAGATCTCGGGCTATGGATCTTAAACTCTTACCAAAAGCCCTGAAGAAACGATGAAGAAAGTGAGAGTCGATAGACCCTAACCATTAATGAGGAATCATTATCATCATAAGACAAAATTTTGCTCAATTTCATTCACTACAATTAGAACAAATGCCTATATAAGCAAAGACTAGTCTAGAACCACCAGTAAATGCAAAGCAGTTGACAGAAGTTGAAGTGCATTGGACTAACTATATCTTTTTCTCATTTCTGATTCCACAAATTATTAAGTATTCATTAAATAAGCTTTCTATGCAAAGCATTACAGTGAAAACTGGAAGCTTCTAGATGTTTTTGCACATAAGAAGCTTGTAAAGATCAAATGGGGACATAATTGTAATGCAATTCAAATATGTATCTAAGGAGTTTAAATTTTATCTTATTAATGTAAGTCTTTTCAATTTAGTCACCATTCCTTCACGAAATATGGGTCAAATGAATCTGATGTGTAATTTAGATATCTGAGACATGAGTGTTCTGGGCAGAGAGAAGAGCAGGTGCAAGTGAGGGGAAAATCCTGGCATATCTGGACAGTAAGGAAGACAGTGTGGCCTGAGCAGTGTGGTGAGCTGGACTGGGCAGAGTAGGATGTGAGATCATGGAGTTTTCCAAAGACCTTGGGAGGCCTCGCAGGCTATCATAAGGATTTAGCAATGAGATGAGATGTGGCAGCATTTCAGACAGTGGTGGGATATTTTCTAAACTGCATTTCAACAGGATCATTCTGGCTGCTGTGTTGGGAATATGGTAAAGGGGTGCTAAGAGTGGAAGCAGGAGGAGGAATGAGGAGCCTATTGCTAGAAATCCGGCAAATGATGACGAACGTGACGGGGGTCCTCACAGTGCAGGTAGTGAGAAGTGGAGTCTGCGTATGTCTCAAAGCTAGTGTCAAATTTTTTGCTGATAGTTCGAAGATACGGAAGAGGAAAGTCCAAAATGATCCCAAAGTAAATCGCCTGAGCAACTTGAAGAATAAAGGCTGTGAACTGGGATTAGAAAAGACTAGGGGGAGGAGGAGAAGGGGGTTCCAGGGGAGGGTGGGTTTAGTCTTGGACATGTTATGTACCTGAGGGGCTCTAAGGACATGCAGGGTTGCAGGCCAAAGGTTGGAAAACTTCAGCATAACAATGAGATTTAGACAAAAATTGTGAGATCACAAGGGACTCAATGTAGTTTAAAAAGAATCTCCACATATAACCCCCAGGTGTATTAATTACCTTGGGCTGCCGTAACAAGGTACCATAGGCCAGTGCATAGGAAAGAGAAATATATTGTCTCACAGTTCTGGAGGCAAAATTTTGGGCAAGATGTCAGTGAGGTTGGTTCTTCCCAGGCACTGAGAGGGAGAATCTGACCCATGCCTCTCCCTGGCTTCTGGTGTTCTGTTGGTAGTCTTTGGTTTATAGAGCATCACTTAGATCTCTGTCTCGATCTTCACATGGTGTCATCCCTGTGTGTGTGTGTCTCCAGATTTCTCTTTTTTATAAGGACATAGGGTCCTATTGGATTAGGTCCATACTAATGATCTCATTTTGACCTGGTTACCTCTGTAAAAACCCTATCTCCAAATAAGGTCATGTTCTGAGGTCCTGGGGGTTAGGACTTCAACATATGAACTTGTGTGGGGGGAATACGATTCAACTATAACACTGAAGTACTCTGACATTTTTGGGTTGGTATATTGAGGAACAAATGGGGTAAAAAGAACTGAAAGGAGAAGCTAGGAAAATAGGAGAAAAATTGGAAAAGTGTACAGTTTTGGAAAACAAAAAGGAAGTCTTTCAAAGGAAAAAGTCATCATTAGCAGATTCATATATGTGCCACTCTGTAAAATAAGATCTGTTTGTTGATTTCTTAAACAAGTATTTGTGTCCCACATAGTTCTAAGTTCTGATGATATAATAGTGAACAAAACAGACACAAATTCCCACCCACATAGAGCTCACATTCTATTGAGGGAAACAGATGATAAACAACATAATTAAGTAAAATATATATTATGGTAGAAAGTGGTAAGTGCTAAGGGAAAAACAATAATGCAGGGAAAGAAGATTTGAAGTGCTGAAAAAGAAGGTTGGAATTTTAGATAAAGTTTCTATAAAAGGCCTCACAAAAAGGCAAATTTGAGAAAAACCATAAAAAGAATGACAAAATTAGCTGAGACTCTCTATAAGAAGACATTCTAGACAAAGGGAATTCCAGATGCAAAAGCCCTTAGGTGGGGACTTACCTAACATTTTAGGCAGAGAGGAGGCTAGTTTGGCTTTAAGAGGTGAAAATGACAAAGATATAAGAGAGAAGTGATGAGAAACCAAGCCACCTAGGACATCCCAAGTCATAACAAAACTCTGATTTTATTTTGAATCAGATGGGAAACTTTTAACAGAATTGGTTGTCATCAGCAGCCTTCACAATAATAGTTGGTGGTGGAATAGTGTGGATAAAAGCGGGGTTGGAATGGGCCCAAGAGAATGGGGAGCGGGTGTCTATACTGTGAAAACTGCTGTCTCTTTGAGGTGTCTTCCTGCATAGGAGAGCAAAGAAGAGGGGAGGGATCTGGTGGGAAAAGAGATTGAGTAATTTATTTTTATGCAGGAGAATATCAAAAGCATATTTGTACACGGAAGGGAAAGATCCAGGAACAGGAAATCTGATGATGTTGTAGGTAAAGGAAGATTTTGTTTGAGTGACACCCTTAAGATGAAGAGCAAATGAATGACACACCAGGGGCAGGCTCGACATTCGTGTGGCACAGTCTTCAGCAAGCAGAGTATTTGGGCCAAAGGTGGATGAATGGGAGATGAGGCGGTAAAGTGATGGGTTCCAAAGTCAGGTTCAGCTGCTCACCACTTGGAGATCAAAACTTGAGAGACAAGTGAGGGTAGGAAAGCAATGTTTGCATTATTCAAGAACTGACAACCTGGGAACATGGCAGTCTAATGTCCCAAAGACCATCTTCCCCATCCAGGGGAAGCTGAAAGTTTTTAAAGGTGGGGGTGGGGGACACAGGAAAAGGGAGAGAGGCTCATGCAGGAGAACCTGGTGCCCGGGCGGTTACTCATATGTTGACATGACCCTGAACAGACTTTTGGGGGTCTTCGTCAGCTATTCTCAAATGTGGTCAGGTCTTATCTTCTGGGAAAATTTGGTCCTTCACTCCCTAAGACTAGCGGTCTACAAGTCTCAAGGAAAGTAGGTCAGTTCTGCTGTGGACCAAGGGCTTTAGGTTAGCAAGCAGGGAGTGCATAAGCTTGAATCAAGTGAACCCTTAAGACCCAGTTGGCACATTGTTACAGTGGAAGCTCATGAAAGGTATCTTGATGACACCTGTTTTCTCCAGGAAATAGCTTAGTGATAGGTAAGGAGATGGTGGAGACTTGAGAATAGTTAAAAGAGAATGAAATAGTTTAGTAGATGAGCGGGCAAGTAAATGAACTAGGAAAAATTCTTTTCTGACCTGAACAGTCCAGTGATGAATGAAGTGATTGCAAAACACGGATCAATTTAAGTAGTCTGAGATTATTTTTTATTATTATTTTGAAAGTCTATGGGTGCCTGGGTGGCTCAGTCATTAAGTGTCTGCCTTCGGCTCGGGTCATGATCCCAGTGTCCTGGGTTCGAGCCCCGCATCGGGCTCCCTGTTCGGCAGGGAGCCTGCTTCTCCCGCTACCATTCCCTCTGCTTGTGTTCCCTCTCTCGCTGTGTTTCTCTCTGTCAAATAAATAAAATCTTTAAAAGAAAGAAAGAAAGAAAGAAAGAAAGAAAGAAAGAAAGAAAGAAAGAAAGAAAGAAAAAGAAAGAAAGAAAAAGAAAGAGAAAGTCTAGTGAAAGCCAAGCAGCTTTTCCCAGAAATTAGCACATATTAATTTTTGTGCTTTTGGAACAGTCTCTGAGTCTTGCTTGTGCTTGGAATTTTAGGGGTTTCACTGATTGGTCTTCAAGAATCACTAGGCTGGTAGACGTTCTGGTTGGGGTTACGTGAAGGAGACCCTGCAAATAGGGAAAATGGTATGTAGATTGTCAAAGTCATCCAAAGGTAAGACAATATGAGTTTGGACTACACTAGTGGTTGGTCATGAGAAAGGAAAGAAGTGATAGTAAGAGCTAACACTTATTATTACATAGCATGCACTTACCTAGGGTCTTTATGCTGTTATATCATATCAGATATATGAGTTATGTACTATTTATTTTTCAAGCCAGATGAGGAAGCAGAAGTATGAAGTAGATCACAAAAACATGACCCTGGAAACTCTCACGGAAAAGTTCCATGTAGTCCCCTAGAGAGTCTTCCTTAAGACCGCAGAAGGACGAAATGGCTTTCCCCAGGTAACATAATTACTCAGTGGCAGGGCAAGGAATAGGGCTCAGAAGCTTTCTTCCCCTCACTCTTTCATGCCCACTACTGAAATTGCAAAATTCAGTG
>JAQQSY010000605.1:0-14974 GCA_028646535.1 Procyon lotor | reverse complement strand
GAGGCAGCACTGCCATCTAGTGGCAACCGGGGCGGACAGCATCCAAGACCTGCGGATTCAGGTCCAGTCCATCCCCGCACAGAGGCATTCTTAGCACCCGAAGGGGTCCCTGATCTCGAGGGACAGTGGCCCGAGGCGGAATAGGGATCTGCAGCTCCTGGCTTCTCCAGCCATGGTCTGTCACCACCCCAGGGGCCGCCACATCTCTGAGGAGCTGGCCGTGCGGCAGGCACGGTGCTGGGCTCCAGACCCGCTCCTCTCGTCCAACCGCTCAGGCAGCAACCACTCGGGCAGCCCCAGGAGGGCCTGCTGAGCCATCAGCAAGGAGTGCCGTCGTGCCTTGAGAGCGAGGCTGCCGGATTCGGGGACTCTGTCTGGCCCAGGGGGAGGTGGGACTATGGAAGAGGAAGGACCACGGAAGATTAGTCTCAGGGGGCACAGCGGCCCCGGAAGAGCAGGAGCTCCCAAGCCGGCCCCTCGCCCTCCGTCCCCCTCGGTGTCTTCGGCTCTCAGACGGGGACAGCAGCGTTCCTTCATGGGCTGCCCCGCGGTCTCCGTTCTTCACCACAAGCCAAGGCCCAGGTCCCCCCTGCGGGGATTATGGTTCCTGGGCAGGAACTGGATTTGGAGCCAGTGAGCTCTCGTGGGTTCCAGCGGGAAGGAGGGCTGTGTCCTAGTGACACGCAGCACCCTCGCAGGACTCTGGGGGGAGAGCCAGGGCCGAGGGCCCCGCCCGGCCAGGAAGGCCCCGCCTGTATGGAGATGTGAAGCTCTGGGCCCGGAGCACAGCACAGTGACGAGTATGGTCAAGGTCAGGCGTCCCTCTGCAGCTGTTGAGACTGGAGGCCCTGGGAGCCGCGAGGGACCTGCAGCCCCACCCAGTCTGCTCACAGCGCACCTGATGGACTCAGGCCCCCGGGGGGGCACACAGGGCCCGGGCGAGCCAGCTGCACACTCTCGGGACAGTCTGACGCCCTTCCACACCAGCAGCGTGTGAGGCTCCTGAAGGCAGTGCTCTGGTCGCCTTCCTCCCCGCCAGAGTGCCCAGGAGGGGCTGAATCCCCTGCAGGCTATGCGGTCTGCAGGCTTCTCTCACAGACGGACAGTATGTACCGAGGCCTAGCGCGCGCCAGGCACCGCAGATAGACGGCCGAGCCGGGGATCCTGCCTCTGTCACTGACGCGTACACGGCTCACTCCCCTCCTCCTTCTCTAGGAGCAACTCTGGTGTCTCTCTGCCATGACGAGTGGTGGCCAGACTGCACCACGGGGAGAGCGGGCCTCCAGCTGAACCCGCCAGAGGGCCTGTGTCCCGACCCCGAGCCGGCCGTCATTGTCCTGCCCTGGCCAGGGTGGAGTCTGGGATGACCCGTGACCCAGCGGGGGCAGTGTCTCTGGCAGCGAAGCAGCGATCAGAGGCGGGCCTCCAGGACCAGCCAGAGCCCGAGCGGGGAGGGGGGCGGGTCCCCGCGCCGTGGGGGGGCCTCCTCTGGGGCTGGTCGGGCCACGCCGGCTCTGCGGTGTGCAGGGCTGCTCTAGGTCCGCTGGGAATTTCTGAGCCCACGCTCCCTGTTGGCCCAGAACTGGCTGGTGCTGGGCATCCGCCCCTGACGTGCAGGCAAACACCGACTGCTCAGGTTTTAGGAAATGTCACCGAGCCCTCTAGTTCAACTACAGACCCTGAGCGTTAAAGCCAGAAATAGATACGACTGCTTGACTCATGATCTAACCAAAACCCACTGTTCTGATTTCTTATGGCACTTTGAGGCCTTGACAGGTTTTACGATGACCGGAACATTCCAATCGCAAGGCCAAGAAAGCCCCGACTATTAAGAGAATGCCTAGAAGCCCACACCCCACGTGCCCCCTTCCCTGCCCCGATCACGCTGAACACACACTGCCCCCACCCACGACCTCGAGTCCCCTGCCTGTTCTGCACGTACCCCACCCCCCCAAACCTCTATAAAACCCTAGGTGTGGGTCTTGCGGGTGGAGGGAGGAGTTGGTAAGGCCTGAGCCGAGCGGGCCGACTCTCTGGCCCAGACCGGCCCGGGCAGTCCCAGCCTCTCTCTCACCAGCTGCACAACCCTCCCGGGGCTCATGTGCCTCATCTGTAAATGAGAAACATCCTCAGGCCTCAGGGTTGGGAGGTAAGGAGAACTCGGGGCCCAGAGCAGAGGTAAACGCTCTCTCTTCCTCCTTTTTTGGATGTCAGGAAATTAGCTAGATGAGAAATGCAATGTCATTTGGAAAAAGACAAAAAACAAAGGCAAGAAAGAGCCGTGGGGTCCCCTCTATCAATTTTGCTAAATTGCAAAGAACGCAGAAACTATCTGTGGTGGGTGGAACTCAGCGGGCAGCTGTGTGTTCTAAGAATAGATCAAAAAGGACCTCCTATTCCAACGAGCGCTTTGGAATCCAATTAAAAATCAGAGAGATGTTCATTCCATTTAAATTTTAAATACACCTTATGCTTAATTTCAAACAAAGCCCAAGAAAAGCTGGTCTTTACAAAAATGTTAGGAGATTCCTCCTCCCCACTTCTTAAGCCACATACAGAATAAGGAGAAAGCAGTCCCCTCTGGCTAGAGGGGGGAGGACAGGGCTACGCAACCCTTAGTGGTTCCTAATCTGGAGGGCAGTGGAGGTCCAGCCCTGTGAGCAGGGCCGGGGGAGGGAAGGCGGGAGAAAGGGAGAGAGACGTAGGAGAGGGAGGGGCGGCGGAGCGAAGGAAGGGCAGGCAGGCATCATGACTCCTGGCCTGTGCAACGCAGAGGGTAAGTTCCCTTACCCTCCTCCGGGAACAAATTACCCCCCTTAGTCACCTTTAGAAATCGTGAACAGAAGCCAGAAGACCGCCAAACACTCTAATTTCCAAACAGGGAGAAGAGAGGATGGAGAACATATTCATATTCAGGTGAACCTGATGGTGGTCATTCCTTTGGGCTTGACCTTTGGGATGACCTTTGGGTCATTCCTTTAGGCTTCTCAGCAGCTTCACAGCAGCCTGCGCGCTGTGGTTACCCCATTTACAGACGGGGAGACCGAGGCAAAGTGACGGCAAGTGGCTCCAACTGTTGGGCCCCGTGCTGCCTTTTAGAACAGAAAGAGGCCGGTGAGCAAGGCTGAGGAGGTCTGTCCCAAGTCCATTCGCGTGCCTGAATCGTAATTAATCCATTTCCAGCAGAGCCTAGGCCTGAGCGAGTGGGGGAAACCCTCGTGGACAGGACTGAGATGGGGGTGTGTCTGAACCACTGACCCCAAGCAGGAAGGCCACAAGGGTGGAGCCTGGACCAACGGCTAGAGGGGGAGGGGAGCAGACCCTCTCCTGAGATGGGGTCGGAAGGGTGGGCTGGGGGACACGGGTGGGGAGCAGGCTCCGTGGTGCAGGGTGCAGAGCACAGCTTCAGTCCTGAACTTGGCAGCCCACGGGAACAAAGGACGACAATCTATTGAGCACCTACTTCGAGCCGCCCCACCACGGGCACTTTACAGAGGAAGACACTGTGGTCCGAGTGGCTCCCCCAGGCTCCCTGAGAACACATGGGAAGGAGCCCAGGTCTGGGAGACAGCACCGACACCTGCAGCCACGGGGTCCCCTTGCAGTGAGGTCTCTCCAGATGCCAGGGTCCAGTAACCTGCTGCTGCCTCCCAGACCAGCCGTTGCCACGGTCCTTCTGCAAAGGCCGCTGCGTGTACACCTGGGCAGTCTGGCCATCGCTCCGACGAGGGAGGCGGGGAGCCAGGCCGTGTCAGCCGCCCTTGCCCTGCGGAGAGCCGAGGGTAAGAGTGGCAGGGGCGGGGACAACAGGGTTTCTTGTAACCTAAGCGGTGTGAAGGGAGCGCCGGCTCAGGGCAGCGTGACGGGGCGGCCCGGCTCCCTCCCTTCGGTCATTTGCTCTGATGCACGAAGATGAGATACTCGTGCACCCGCACCCAGGCCTCTCCGCCCGTCCGGGCTACTGTGGCAAAGCACCACCGACAGGGTGACCTGTAAACAGCAGAAATTTACTGTTTGCTGCTCTGGAGGCCAGAAATCAAGGATCAGGGCACGAACACGCGCGGGTGAGGGCCCTCTTCCGGGCACAGGCACTCTGTAACCACGGGGTGGAAGGGGCCAGCGGGCTCTGTGGGGCCTCTTGTTGAGGGCACTCATCCCGCTCATGAGGACCCCACCCTCACGCCCTAATCTCCCCCTAAGTCCCCACAACCTAATGCCATCACCTTTCGGTGACAGGGAGTCCAAGGTATGGATTTGGGGGGGGGGTACAGCATTCAGACCACAGCCCCCTCCACATCCCGGACCCAGCCCGCTGTCCCACCTTGCAGGGCACCTGCTAAACCGCCGTGAGAAGCCAGGAGAGGAGGCCTGGTAGGAAAGCAAGCTCCCCGAGTGTGGTGGGAGCCGGGTGATGGGCACATAGGCTCGGCTGACCAATGGTCCGCTTCTTCGTCTTTGGTTTGAGATGCGGGGCGGGTGGGGGGTGGGGTGGGTTGTGTGTGTGTGTGTGTGTACACGCATGCGTGCGTCCTCCCCGAGTCAGCCCCGAGTGCGGGTGTGGCCACGAGGCGCTCAGAGCCCTGCTGAGCGGCTGTGGATGGCTTCCACCAGCATTCAGAGCCAGAGACATTTCCAGGGGTAACCACCGCCCCACCACTGGTCATCAGGCAACAAGCCCCATGCAGCAGGTGACACAGAAGGAGCAGGGGTCGGGTCTGGAAGACGGAGAGCACGGATGGCCAGGGGACCCATCGGTGGAAGTGACAACAGCAAGACCGGCCTGCAGACACCCCCGGGGGCCTCCTATAGCTGGAGGCACGGCCTCGGCCTGCCTCGTAGTTCTCAGCACAGCTGGTATCTCAGAGCGCTTCCCGGCCCACGAGGCTCCGGGTCCCGGAGGCCGCCGCCACCACCGCCGCGCCGCCCCCCGTGGTTCACAGCTTCACAGACAAGCTCACGCTGGACCAGAGGTCCGTTAGGAACCTGCGTGTCTGCAATCGTAACGGCCACCATCCGATTCAAGCCCCACTCAACACCGCCTTGTGTGACACTCAAAGATTTAATTTAGTCACCTCTGGGCAGTCATGAACATTCCCCTATGCTCGGGAGCTCCGAAATGCGAGGGCCGGAGCACACGGGGCCCTCTATCCCTCTGTGGTGAGCGGAGAGAAGCGGCTAAGACAACCGCGGCTGAGTTACGTTCTAAGCTTGAAGGACACTCTGCTCTCACTTGGGCCATCTGCCTGGGGCCCGGTGAGCCTGGCTGGTCCACCCACGGACGACAGCCAGCAGAGGTTCTAGAGCTTTCTGAAGATGGAGGCACCACAGCACTGCCTCTGGCAGGGAGTGTGGCCGCTCTCCTGGTGGGGGGGAGGGGGGACACAGCATCCCCGCCCAGTCCCCATCCAGCCCCCACTGTCCGGCATCAGGCACGGCACCTGCGCTCCCTCAGTGGAAGTCGGCCACAGCCCCCCCATGTGACTCCGCTGCGGGCCAGAGAATACACGCTCTAACCCTGCTCGACTTAAAAAAAGCTCCTTTTGATGCATAAACCTCCCAGACCCGTCCCGAAAATCCTCCTCCTCTGGGTCGGGGACGTCTGCTTTGGGACAGGCTTAGAGTTTGCTGTTCTTCTGAAACTGGGCCACGAGGCTGAGGACCTGCTCGGAAGCTTTGATGTTCTTGGAGCAAAGGTAGCTGGTGCTGTTGCTGGCCGTCTCCCCAGGGTAGTACCGGTAATTGACCATCAGGCCGCAGGAGCCGGTGATGCCCTTGAGGCTCACGTCGGCCATCCAGTTGATGCGCCACATCACGGCCCCATTCTGCAGGTGGAAGTTTGCCACGGGGTTCAGGGCGAAGCCCCGGTGCTTCTCTCCAAACAAGTACCAGGCGCAGAGCCGCATCAAGGGGGCCTGGAGCGCCCTGACCAGCTTTTCGGACTTGACCCATTCACTGCTGCTGAGAAAGACCTTGAGGGTCTCATTAACGGGACCGCCTGTGAGCTCAGAAATTTCTTTACATTCCGAGTCTGTAAAGAGTTCATTCCTCCCGTGTTCCTTCCCTTGTGAGTTCAGGAGTCCCAGGAGCCACTTGGTGAATCCAGGTATAGGAGACAGACTTGAAAAGGTCCCAAGATGAGGAAACTCTTTCTGTAAGGCACGGTTGGTTGGGAAAGGAAGGTGGAGAAAACACACACACAAAATTCAGCAGGTTGGTCACTGAAACAGAAACACTCCTGCATTTATCGTTTAGGCCTCATTAAACCCTGCACGCTGCTGTCTAGTTTATGCCATGGTATTTGATGTGCATTCATTCTCTCCTTTCAAGGCACATTTATTAAGAACCTGACACCCGCTAGGCCCCAGAGGCATCCTGAGTCCCCGAAGTGGGCCTGTGCAATGGCTTCGCTGTCTGCACCGCGCATCACAGCGGCAAGTCAGGGGCCGGGCCCGAAATGGTAACTGGGGGCTGCGGTGACGTGGGGCTTGATTCGCAGTCTTCTGACCACAGCTCCTGTCTATGTGGCATACCACGTCCCTCCCGGGGACTTCTCTGCAGCCACAGAGCTTGGTTTGGCAGCTGGCAGGCAAGAGCCCAATGGCTGTGTCGTGAGCGAGTGACTGTTGGCCCACGACTCCACAGGGCCTGCGGGGATGGGCTAGAAGGGGAGGCCGTGGCCGCTTCTCCATCTCAGAGTTCGGGTTCACCAGACGACACGGTTCGTGGTCAAATGACAGATCTCAAGGACCATTTTGTAAAACCTTAGCATTTTCTGAATAAAACTGTACTATGTGCTCACTACAGAAGAATTTTTTTTTTTTTTAACTCAGGAGGGAAGCAGAAACAGACCAACAAACCCATCATGCCCGGGACTCTGAGAGCTACTCTCCAGGGCTGATAAAGTGTTAACTCCTCCTGGTCTTTCTGCAGGCAGTTGTTTCCTGAGTGAGATGTTTATTTTATGCCCCTGTTTTACAAACCTGGATCGTGAGCATTTTCTTGTTCCTCATTCAAAATACAAAAACGTAACTTTAACAACAGAATAATATTACAAGGTAAGATTATACCATGATTTTCCTAACCATGTTCTTCTTGCTGGGCATTTCGGGTGGCTCTCAAGGGTCTGCCTCCAGGAACCGTGACGCACACGCTGGCGGACAGTGAGAGGGATTTTCTTCGGGTTCTCCCTGGTGACTATCAGGCTCACAGCCGAGCGCAGGACCAGTGACCCTCCCCTCCACCCCCAGGATGGCTACTGGGCGGAGGGGCCAACTCTGACCCACGCAGAAGTAGAGTCTGTGGGTGAATTACCCAGACCCCCTGATTCTGCCCTTCTTCTGATGGCCTTTCTCACCCTGACACACCCCATGCTCCCTCTCCCTGCTCCATTCATCAATACCGTCAGCAAAAAAAAAAGGAAAGAAGAAGAAACTTCTATTAATTAGATATGGCTCCTACTGCCTCCGGGGGCAAGGTGGCAAGACAGTGATTCTAATGAAGTGGATATCCAACTGAATCCTGAGTTCTGAGATTGAAGATTGATTATGAATTTCATACAAAGCACGTCAGGATTTTAATTCTACTCTGTCATTCTCCACGGAAGGGCTTCTGCTGCGGGGGCCGTGTTGGAACCACCCAAAGCAGACAGTGCCGCTCTCAGAGCCAATTATTAGCAATCTAATTATTTTACCTAATAATCAGATTCTGCTCACTGCAGTTCACTCAAGCCCCTTAAGAGATCGTTTCAGAAAGCTAGACCTGGAATGAATGCGAACATTTCGCTTGTAGGATGGTGAGGCGTTTTTCCCAGGGCAACAGAGGTAAGTTATTAAAAAAAAAAAAAAAAAAAAAAAAAGGCCAGAGTGTTTATCCGGGAGCTGCCTGGTTTAACCCTGACACCCCCTCACGGCCGATGAGAAAGCCCACGCTGAGGGGGTGTCGGGGCCAGAGCCCGGAGGGCGTGGGGGCTGGTCCGGCACTGCCGGGATGGCCACAAAGCGGGCCGTCCAAACTGGGACAGGAGATTGAAGGGGCTGGTGGGCATGAAGCCGGGACAGCACACGCAAGGCGAGTCGGGAGAGGCCTGGGCCACAGGAGGGAAGGTTCCTTGGAGAGGCTGACGTCCTTGGAAAACGTCTGAGAAACGAGTTTCCAGATGCCCCTTTCTCGACACTGCCTCCTTCTCCCGAGTTGTCTCTGGGCACCTGTGATGTGTCAAGGGCCATGTGGCTCTTCCCCGCCCCCCCCACCCCTGCAGGTCCTCTCTCGTCCCTCCTCCGAGGAGCTGACGCCCAGAGGCCCCGCCCCGCACCTACCTGCAGCTCCTTGAGCACCCGCTTGACGAGGACGGTGCCCAGCTCGACGCCCTGCAGTCCGGGCTGTGTCAGGCTGATGGAGTAGAAGACGGCCGCGGAGATCTTGCTCCTCTCCTCCGTCTCCGGCGGGGGGCACTCCTTCACTATAGCCTAGAAGACACGACGAGGGTGGGCCCGGGCCCCTCGCTTCCCGTGCGGGCCCTGCCTCCCCATGGGGGGAGAAGCTGGGGACGGTGGGAGCCTGGAGACCCTGACTGCGGAGAAGACGCCGAAGACCAAAGGCCTATTCTGATGGGAAATCTCTCTGGGGGGCCGACTGCGCAGCCTCCCCGGGCTGTTGGCTGCACCTGCACCATTTCGATCGCTTTCAACTTCTCAAAATATAATGCGTGTCCCCTTTGTCTTTTCTTTCCCAGGCCTCTGTGCTGCGGAAGCCAGCGAGGAATCTCCTCCCCGCCTGCCCGCAGCACCCACACCGAGCCCGCCCCGCCCCGCCTCACCTCCACGTCCCCAGGCTGCCCCAGGCAGGCCTGCCGGTTGTAGGAGTTATTTTCGTTCCTGCTCTCCTAGCTCCAGGGTTTTAGATTTCTCAATAGGCCATACACGGCCCTATACAGTTTTTCTCCTAGGAAATGTACTTCCCTATGCACCTTTTTGATTTTGTGCTACATCGTCGTTTTTCCTCAAGGAAAACACACACACACACACACACACACACACACACTACCCCCCCCCCCCCCACCCAGGAGAGGCTGTAGGAAAGTCCCTTCGCCAGGGCCGAACTTATGAGCTCCGAGTTCTGAATGCCAGGTTTTCCGAACCTTGCCCTCTGCAGGTCGCCGACCACGGGCAAGAGCACGTGGCTATCTTCAGTTCGATTCAGGGCAGGCGCACCAGCTTGCTGCTCCAGATTGAATTTAAGCTACTCTAACTTCCACCAGCTACATCAGACTCTTGCATGCAGTCGGGGTGTTCGGCCCAGAGCCCCGATGAGGCCTGGGAGTCCCCAAGCTTTCTGAAATTGCTTATGAACGTGCGAGTCTGCACACGTCTTCCCGGGGGCGGGGGACGACCTCCAGCTTTCATCCCTTTCGGATGCTCAAAGGGTCTTTCTTGTAACTCCTGAAAAATTAAGAACTGCTGCCACAGGAAACTGGGGTGGCTGGTGACACAGAGGGAGCGACACCCCCGGGGCGGCGCCAGGCCCTCTCCTGGGGCCGGACTCTGAAGGAGGGCTCCGGGCCATCAGGGTCAGGGCGCACCTCAGCCTCGGGCTGGGTCTTCACCTTGAGGGTTACCTCCAGGGTCTTTCCAGAACTCTCTACGTTATCTTGTGTTCCCTATTCAAAAAGTTCCAACAAATCTTTTTTTAAAAGTGTTCAAAACACAGATGGATCTTTCTATGGTTAGGTAAGCGAGACGTGCACAATGTCCAAAGAGGCAAAGAGTAATCACATAAAGAAGAAATCATGAGTTTCTCCAAAACCTCACGCCAAGTCCTGCTGTTAACCCTGGTTGGCAAATGCCTTCCAGTCTGTCTCGCGGGCCCAAGGTACGTACACTCTTTAACACACACACACACACACACACACCCCCTGCGCACGCTCCCACAAGCCCCAGTTTCCAGCACAGAAGGCACTGCCCTGAGAGCTGGGGCGAGGGCTGGGTTGGAATCCCGTCTCACCCCTACCGGCTCTGGGATCGTGGGCACATCACTGCAGCCTCGGTCTTCTCACACCCACACAAGGACAGTGTTAGCGCGAGTGACGCCTAGCCCATAGGGTGCTGAGCAGCGATGCAGGGAACGTGCTTCCAGGCCATCGGCACCGAGGAAACACTCCATCAATACACACGTAAGGAAGAGCACCCCGTGTGTGCTGGGGCGGGGCCCGAATCTGACTCCAGGGGAAGTCAAGGCCGGCTTTGTGCGGCGAAGCTGCAGCGGTAAATCCATATTTAGATAAATGCATGGGGATCCCGGGTGTGAGGACGTGCCTGATGTATCCGCCTTCGTCTCTTTCCTGCGTCCTCTACGGGGGGCAGCTGGGCCATGTGTCCAGCCTTTTGAAACTACACGATGCCCCGATGAGCCGCCGTCCGCACTCTTCGGTCTGAGCATCTCCCGGGGTAAATCCCTCAGAGTGGAAATCGTAGATGGAAAAGAGCGCCCGTTCTGTTTTCAGAGATAGCCCCCCCCTCCACCCCCCCTTGGGCCTGCCGGTGCGGGCCCCTCAGACACTAAAGCCCTTCAGGCAATTTCTCTTCTCCCTGGTGCTCAAGAACTCCTGCCCCTTTGCTCCATGGGATTTCTCCGCCTTCTGATACCAGGAAACGCTGCCCGCGAGCCCATCCCAGATCTGTTCTCGTCTTTCCAGCCTCCTAACCGGCCATTCTGGACGCAGAGCCCGAAGTGACCGGGTGTCTCGGCTCCCGTCACCTGCCTTGCCCTTCCTCGCGGTCTGTCCCCATCCCCTAGCCCCCCTGGGGTCTTCTTCTGCAGCAGCTCCCCCCGCAGCCCCCTGCACCTGCAGGAAACGTCTAGACTTTCTCACCAACTTCCTAGCAGGCAGGGCCTCTCACCGGGGGCCTGTCCCTTGGCTCCCTGGGCAGAGCGCTGGGCCCGCGGCACACAGTCTAGTTTTCAAGTTTTTAGTCCCAGGTCTTTCACACCTGCCCCCAGGCCCTGAATGAACGCTCAAATACAGAAGCGAGGGCCCTCCCCTCCTCTGCAACGAGTCCGCTCGAAGTCAATTCCCGCAGAGGAGCGCCGTCCTCGTTCTGTTAAGTGTCTAAATGGTACGTGCCCCCGCCCCGTGGCCACAGACCTGCAGATTTCTTCTCTAGCCAGTTCCAAGCACGAATGCCTCAAGCAATGCACTCGATAAAGGAGGGAGGACCCAGGTTTTAGAAAAATGGACGGGGCCCAGAGGGTCGCCCGCGTGGTTCCGCCGCGACCGGGCCCGTACCTGGATGTTGCTGGAGATCTCGCCGGTCAAGGCCACATGGAGCACGACCAAGGGCTCCTCTGGGGTTGCGCAGTGAGAGAAGAAGTAACATCGCCTGTATGGCCCGACGCGTCGCTTCATGTCCATCCAATTCTTCACAGGATGCACGGCCTCAGACCTGAGGGGAGGGTTAGGAATCAGGAAGACCGCTGGACAATTTAGTAGGTAAAGAACCACTGCTGATCCCCATTCCTACTACTTGCTAGAGTCAAATAAATCCTTCAAATGGAACTTCAGGAGAATTCAAAGAAAATTGTTTTACTGCGAAACAGTACTGACTGAGAGGACCTCCAACGAATGACTGTTTTGCACACAAAAATGGTCCCCGAATTCTTAATACCTGGTCTTCAGACTAGTTCGTGGGGCCCTCGGAATGCAGTTGTGTAGCAATTTTATTTATTTTCAAAAAAGATTCTATCTATTCATTTATTTGAGAGACAGAAAGAACCTGAAGCAAACCCCTTGCCAAGCGTGGAGCCCAGCTCGGGGCCAATCTCGTGACCCTGAGATCATGACCTGGTTCTATTTGTCTAGCGACCTCCTCCACCCACTATGTTGTTTTCAAAAGTGAAATGGCAGCGCCTGGAATTGGTCAGGCTTCAAAGTGCAACCTTTCACAAGCCTTAGCGTCCTTAAGGCGGCATGGAGCGTCAAGACCTTGAGATGGAAAGAACTTCTCCTGCACAAGAACCGTCGTGAAATGCCAGCCTGGGCCTCCCCGTGTCCGGGGCACGTGGGCATCACACACCGTATGGCCTGCTCAGAGATTTACCCGAGGGAGAAGCTTGCCCACCCAGGGGAGACCCTAACGCACACACTTGGGCCCGGGCAAGTCCTGCGGCTCCGACACTGGGGCCTGTGGGAAACACGAGGACATCAAGGGGACCCCGCGTGCACTGCAGGCAGAACGGCCAGTGCCCGCCTGTGATCACGACATCACCGGCTAGGACAGGACACTACTTGCGAAGCCCATGCTTGGCCCCGAGCGCACGTGGATGGAGACTGGCCCTCAGCTCAACTTCGGAAGAGTGAGAACCTTGATACTTACTCGCTGATTTTCTGCAGCACCTCACAGGGCGAGTGCCAGGTGACCCTTTCCAGGCTCAGGAAGCCGGAAGAGAACCACTCGGACAGCATACTCTTGAGCACTCCGTTCATTTCCTGGAAGGGAGAGCACAGAGGGCTGGCTGCCGGGGCCCAGGGAGCACACGCGCCTCCGCCTCGTCGCCAGCAGGGACAGTGGACGGAGCAGGACACAAAAGCCACCTGCAGGGGGCTTCTCCCAACAGCTTCTCGGAGGGACCCATCTGGACCAGGCGCGTGGGGTACCCAGCTCTACTTAGCCTCTGTGACCCCAGTCGGAGAGAGGCCGCGGAGGGACCATTCAAGGTGAGCTAGGCTGCCCCAACCAAATGGTATGTTGGGGTGTGTTCTCCGCCACGAACACGACCGAAAACGTGAGGCTGGCAGATGGGGCACCATGCAGGGCGTGGCTAGTACAGGTGGCACGCGACTCAAGTCCTCACGCTCTTGGGAACACTTAGGGACGGGCCGAGACGTCGCCCCTTTGTTTCCCAAGAGAAACAAGTCCGGGGTCCGGGGCCCCAGTAAGCTCTCCATTTAGGATCTGAACATCTCTGAGGTCGAGGTGCTGCTTGCACGTGACGGTGGGTCACGGCTGCGGCGGGAGTGGTTTTTCCTACTCTAGTGGGACTTAATAGTGTGGCCGGCGATCAGTGCATTTAGATTTGATGAAATTATTCTAATCTTACTTATTTGTAGCTGATCCATGTCCACAAGTGACGGGAGTCAACTTCACCTTTCAAGCAAGAATGGCAGCCGGTGCGTAGGGAAGAGAGAGGGCATAGGGAAGAGAGAGGACGCAGGGGCAGACCTGGCGCGGGTAGCCGCCCGCGACACGCTGAACATGGACAGCAGCAGGCTCCCTGACAGCCGGAGCAAGAGGATGCCTGGGGCAGCACACACAGCTTGCTCCTCAACAGCTGCCTCCCTTTCTTCCAAACGCACAGAAGCCTCATGCTTTAGGTAGGAGCACGGCTTTCCAGATTTAAAAACGGGCAGCCAGGGATAGTCATATAACTCACTTCTGGCTAGGTGTGAGCAAGTGCCCTGGAGCAGTCTTGGGGAACCTTAAAAAATGGCAGGAGTATACCGTTTGCCCAGAGGTGGTCTGAACGTCACTCCTCTAGGGCTCAAAGAATTCAGGGGGATGTCCCACGTGGAAGACAGTCAGCAGACTGATGTCAAATGAAAAGAGACAAGAAAGACTGGAGGATGGAGAGGAGGCAGTGGCGGGACAGAAGAAGAGAGGCCGTCGGCCAGACGCACAGAACAGCTGTTCATCAAAGACTGCCCTGGACCACAACAGCTCTTAATCTTCCTGGGGTCCTCACGCACTCCTGCGTGCGTGCTCAAACCCACGGACCCACTCCCCGGGAAAATGCAAACATGTGAGTCAATTTCCGCACACGATCTTGTGGGATTCATGGAATCCTCTGAAACTCACGTCTGGCTCATCCCCAGGGACTCGAGGACCCCAGGTTAAGAACCTGTGCACTGAAGGGTCAGGACTGGATGAGCCAAGCTCCATGTAGGGGGTGCTGGGGCCCAGTACCTAGTTTCAGGATCAGTTTGGGATTAACGGGGAAAGAAATGGTTTGGCCGATGAGAGATCCCCCGTCCAAGGTCTCTTGGTTCTATTTCGGGCTACTGACGGCTGTGAAATGTGACCCTGCCACATGCGATCTGGGAATCTAGGTGAAAGGGCACAAGTGCCCAAGCTCGGTGCTCCTGCGGCATAGCTAGCTGTCTGGGCCGGATAGATGGCGACAGGAGGGGACGACACGGACTCTGCCTTTGATTTACGAGCATCAGTTCCGCCACTGGTCCCAGACTCACACACACAACTGCCGGGGAGGCCAGGCGGCCTGGACTTGCCTTTCCAGACCCGCCGACTGGGGTTATCTTGGAGGATACCGTGCAGAAGGCCAATCAGACTCCCCTTCTGGTAGAGAGAAAGTGGTTTCTCACCCCATCTCCTGAAGTTGCTGGCTATCAACATCTCCCCACGTGTGGAATGTGGAGCAAAATTAGTTTTCGGGGCTCAGAAGCCCTGAGCTGGGACAGGGAGTTGGAAGCACCAGACAGGTCCCGGAGGCACAGCTCAGACATTCTAAGTACGATTCCCATTGGTGGAAGCTGCTGTCCCTGGGCACTGGGGATCCCTGCTGAACTGCGATAAGGTCCTTTTCGGTCCAGCTGAGCACAGAGGATCACTGTGTTCACGGCAAAGCAGGACAAGCCACCAAAAGAGGTCATATGACAAAGCGTCCGGTGTGGCTGGACCTTGAGACAGTGGGGGACAATGGCCAGGCTGCTGCGAGTTAACCCCCATCTCTGCTGGCCGCCATGCTTCTGTGAGGACACGCGCACCTCTCACCTCACTAGAATATCTATGTTCAAATTGCCATCAAGAAACCCTTCCACTTTCTTTTTTTTTTTTTTTAAAAAGACACATTTATTCAGCGTCATGATCAGACTATTACATTTAGCAATCAACAGCATGGGTGCAAAAAAAAAATCTACATTAAAACCCTTTGTTGGAATGCTTTACACTTTCCACAGAACAGAAAC
>JAQQSY010000604.1:0-14975 GCA_028646535.1 Procyon lotor | reverse complement strand
GGCTCTCCACCCATCAGGACCTCCCCAGCCTCCCGGGGGCTCTTCCGGGGTCGGTGCCCTGGGCTCCCAGACTCTTTCAAGACCAGCACCGCGTTCCTGCTGGGCTCGGGCTCAGCTGCTTGCTGCCGGCCGACCCTTGGCGGGGCAGTTGATCAAATCAGTGGCAGGAAGACTGCAGGTGAGGAGAGACCTGGATGTTGGAAAGGTCAGCTTGTGACGTCCTCTTGCCTTTGAGGGCTTTTTTCACAAGGCGCTGCTCCGCGTGCGTTCACGGGGACGGGAGCACAGACCCGTAAGGTGCTGGATGGTCCCGACGCTGACACTTAGGAGACCGTGGATTGTTGGACCTCGGCCGGCTTCCAGTCTGCGACCTGGCAGAGCCTCAAGCGGCATGTTTACGTGTCTGTCCCTGGAGCTTATGGTTGCCCTTGCCCATCACACTTCCTTCCGTTCAGCTCATCGGCACACGCACTCTGCTTAGGAAGTAGGGACGCCACACCCAGCGAGGTGAGGGGTTGTCACAGCTCCGTGGGGCTCTGGGGGAAGCGACCAGACAAGACCGCGGTGGACGGATGCCGTTTTCCCAAGGGACAATATTTAACGTTCACATTAACCGTCTCCAAAGCCTGTGACGATTTCAACAGTGAAAGCAATGACGATTTCATTCAACCTCATGACCAATTCCGAATATGAGAAGAAGATAGGAACAAAATTCATCCGAAAATGCTGAAAAAGAACCACGACAATGGTCTGACCCGTGAGAACACCGTGGTTAAGTGGTGTACTGTTGGTACCGGAATCAAACATGAGGAACAGAAGAGGAAGCCACAGACACGGAACCCAGAGAGAGGTCGGACCCTCCCACCTGGCACATTGGGGGCTGGGCTGTGTTCACACCTGTAACAGTGACACCTGTGCGCAGCCGCATGCACATCTGTAACGAGATCGATGAGGTGTGACGTCAGTACTTCGAAAAGAAATTCCGCTTCCAGAGCATGATTTGGGTCCAGTTGGGTTGACAGAAAATTTTGATGCTTATGAACAAATTTTTTGAGCAGGGCATTTGTTTTTCCTAGAGCATACAAAGAATATTATGACGACATAGGTGACCGTGTGTGTGTGTCCATCTGGGAAGGGTTTTACAAGGGATACCTGCACGTGTGACCCAGGTGCATGTGTGTGAGGTGTGGTTTCATACGTATGTGGTTGGGGTTAGATCATGTAACTGATGGTGCGAGTGTGAGGATGACCAGACATCTCCCTGTTAGCGTGAATGTGAAATTCTCAGTTCGGTGGCTGGAACGTGAATCCTGTATATGTTAAAGTGGTACCTGGGAGCAGGAAGGGAGCACGCCTTGGTACTTCTGAGTTTCAGACGTAAGTTAAATAGAAAAAAATTATTTCAATAGATTTATAAAAAGCACTTAAAAAATTATAATTTCGAATATGAGTTACCATTCTAAAGGCAAAAGAATTTTTAAGCCATTTAATTCAATTACTTACAAAACTTAAAATTTAAATTCCTTGCCTTTAGAGATAGGTGTTCAGAATCTTACTAAAGAAAATATGATAAAAGTCATTACACAAATTTCTAAAATTTCTTCAGGGTTTTTGGTTTTTTTTGAGGAAATACTCTGCATTTTTCAATACTCCACACGTTTTCCAATCCTCATTAGAACTATACCTGTGTACAATTAAAGTAAAAACACATTTGACTATTTACTGTCACAGCTGTTTGCTGAACATATAAAATATGTGCGGTCATAATTCCGACGAGCCCACAGGTAGTCAGATAGTAAGGCTTACTTGGAACAAGGCTAGCAGTAGAGAAGGCACTTTACCTGCTCTTGTATTTTGCCCACAACATAAATCAGAGCTGCACTTCCAAAATCAGCTTCTGAGAACTATTTCCGTAAGTCAGCAACAAACGTAATAAAAAGATACTTAAAATGAGAACACAATCCAACAGTTTAAAAGAACATTTACCAAAAAATAATTTTTCCCCCACCAGACAGTAAAGATGAAACAAGGGGATGATCTTCCAGCCGATGGTACCTAAAGCTCTTGAATCTGAGGCTCGTTGGACGTGATTCGTAGAGAACCTTCTAGTCCGTGTCTGTCAGAGCCCATCGTGGGTTTACAGACATCGGTTTTATGGTCTTCCCGTTTGTCTCATGGTCTTGCCACTCGTCTCATGATTGTAGGTGCACTTTTGAGGAGGAGGATGTGGGGAAAAAAAATTTCCCTTTGTGTTTCGTTCACGGCCCGGTGTTTCAGAAATGTCCGTGTTGTGAGCCTCTGGCCGCAACAAGGTTATGAACGCAGACAAGGTTATGATTGTGGTACCTGAGTGAAAGCCCTCGTTCAGGGGGTCGCCCACCCAAGTGCCTCTGCCTTCCACTTCACCAGAGAGCAGTAGTGGGAGAAAATATTTGCAAACCATCTATTTCAATATCTGAAATGTGTAGAGAAACCCCCACAGCACAGTGGAAAACGATTTTTAAATGGGCAACAGATGTAAGGTCTCAAACATTTTTTCCTCAAGACCACCTACAGTGACCAACTGGTTCATGAAAGGATGTTGGACATCGCAGGTCAAAGCCACAAGATACTACCGTAAACTTGTTGGGACGGCTGTTCTGAAAACTAGTCCATGAGGGTGTGGAGAAGGGGGAGCGCTTGTGCACTGTTGGGAGTGCGAGTGGGTGCAGCCGTCGAGGGAGACGGCATCGAGGGTCCTCGGAAGATGAAAAGTAGAAATACCAGTAATTCTACTTCTGAGCATCCAAAGGAAATGAAATCTGGATCTTGGAGATCTGTACCCCACGGTCATTGCAGCATATTCACAGTCGCCAAGACAACCTACGCGTCCACTGATGGATGGACAGACATGTGTATACACGCATTGGAACTTCGGCCATTATAAGGAAATCCTGTCATTTGGGACAACATGGATGGACCTGGAGGACATTGTACGAGGTGAGGTAAGTCAAGGGCAAATTCCACCTCATGGGGCTTGTATGAAAGATCTGGGCATCAACTCAGAATGTGGGTTCTGGAGACTTGGAGAAGGAAATGAAGACTGAGTCCTAGAGCTACGGTACACACGTGGCGCTGATCAGTCCTGCTACAGACTGAGAAACACGCGAGGAAGGGTAGAGCTTGCATAAGGTGCTCTTACAATAATGAGTTGAGGGAGGCAATATTTGGAAGCGATGATCCGTGTTCACAATGTCCGTTGTGGTCTTCCACAGGTGTGCGCGTCTCCCCAAATTCAGCGAGTTGCAGGCATTAAATACATACACCTTCTTGTGGGTGTGGTCCTGTCTCAGGTGCTCCTTAGGGAACCATATGGGCTCTGGAGAAGCCGCCTGGTGGGGGACACAAGACGGTGAAGGGTGCCCCTCAGTTGGGGACCACCTCTGCTTCCCTGTCCGAGGAAGCCTAACTGTTCACAGGGCTGTCTTTGGACTCTGTGATTCTCTTGGTTATTAAAGACCTTGGCACATTTGTCAGGCTTGTTCATTTGTGATTCAGTATCCGAGCTGGACATTCTAATGTTAACATTTTTGCCTTAAAAATTCCGTAGTATCCTTCTTAAACTAGCATAAGTTTTCCAAATGACTCTTAAAGATTTGTCTAGACCAGGAGAAAAGCAAGAGAACTAGCAAACTGAGTTTGTGCCGACTACTGCTGTCTATAATTGATAATTCCATCCGTTCTCGAGTGTACACTAGACAGTTGGGGTTCATGATTTACATAGTTTGTGTAGAACTTTTACACGTTTCCCTTTTATTCCAAATCTACTTAAACATACTCACTTTCTATGTACAGACATTTGTCAGATGTCACCTTGTTGAGTTTAACTCCAGAATATCTTGATCAAAAGAGTTCAAAATGTAGATACTGTGAGGAGGCTATGAGATGAAGAGTCCAGCAAAACATGAGGCTCTGTCTGTGGGACTCTCAGTGACTGAACAAGAGAAGGCTGAAAATATCAGTCTTTCCTGATGGTAGATGCAGGATTTTGGAAGAGTCCACACATTGATGATGTTGGTAGAGGAACAGAGAAATTCTAAGTGTAGAGCCAGGGCAGTTAAGTATTTGGCTTTGGATTTGACCCAAGTGCACAGGTTTACTTAATGTGGGTGAGAAACACAAGAACTTGTCCGATTGCAAGGACGTTAATGCTGAAGATGCAGAAACCTCAGATGTGAGACCCACTGGACAAAGCTGATCGCAAACATGTGCAGAGTGACAGCGGTTCAGTTAATACTAAAGATGGGCTTTGTTCTAACAGTGCGTCGTGATAAACCACGTGGACACCTGTGATGGAAGGATTTGTGTGTGAACCTTACCTTGTAAGAGGATGTTTATGTCTGTGTTTAAAAACTATGAAGTGGCCAAATCTTGATCTTCATGGAAATCAACATTCGTATCCGTAGGAAGCACAGGACTTAGCTGATTAGGACTTAAAACAGACTAGGAAAGTATGGACTAGGGAGATCCCCATAATAGATGGGTGTGTCTGTTAGAGTAATGATTTCTGTTGGTCTGCTGCTGAATTCCTTCCCACCGGGGGGAGTGTTTCTCACTGCTAGAAATCATAAACCTTCCAGAAAATTCTCCATTGTCTTATAGAAATGGAAATCCATAAAAATACGTCCATATTTTTCTGTGTGAAGCTAGATAGGAGAATTGTAAATCTGTGTAAACACAGGCTGTGCAGGCAAGAAAAGGGGTCACGTTCTGGCCTTTTTCAGCCAACATTTAGACGACTCTGGACGACTAGTCAACCCTTCCGGGCCTTAATACAGTATAGAGCAACCAGACACCCATCTCCAAGCTGAAGAGCCAAAGCTCCTATTTCAACGGTCTTTATTGAATAGCATGAAAATGATTCATGACTCTATGTGAAAGCTCTAAGTTTTGCACATAAAATCGTTATTTCAAATGAGAGGACAATGTCTAAATACAGAGGAAGATCATTTTTCTATATAATTTGGTCGTTTAATTAAAATGTGTGCATATGTGTCAAATTTGAGTCTTAAGTAGATGGTTAGGTATTGAGATATTTTTCACCTGCTGAAATGATTAAACTTTTTTTCATGATCTCATCAGACCTCTAACAGTTTTCCTCACTCTGACAATATAAAGTGGTTATCCTTGACTCCGTATTTTAAGAGACTTCATGACCCTAACTTCCAACACACAGCACTTGTTTTTTTTTTATTCAAGATTATGGAATTACAAACTCCTGTCTCTCAAAAGCTGGATTTTCCAGGTACATCAAATTTCCTTAGACTTGCTGGGTATAACATCCATACCGAGTGTACTAGTACAAAATTGGGAAAATGTGTTTTCCTCCTTTAGTTGAGAGTAGATCTTAAATTTGTAAGGGGAAAAACTTCTCAGGCGTTAAAGTATATTAATACAAGTTTTTCAGAAATCGAGCACCATCAATGACATTTTTATCCCGAGTTTGGGATGCCATGGCATTAAGCATGGTTAACATTAGGAGTAGGTGAATGGCAGTCTCTAGATGCCTCACGACCGACCGCGTGACCTTCTCAGGGGACTTGTCCGCTGCAGGTGGCTGGTGAACTGGTCTCATGTTCTAGAATCCTGGTCTGATAGTAAACTTTCATTTCTGCCCACACGTCGCTATCTCACCCGTGGTGGCAACGAGGAAATGTGCCTTTCCACACAGAATACAATAAGGAAGGCGTGGAGGATTTGGAGGCATAAGGTCAGGATTCAGGTCTTTGAGCTTGTTGCTGATCGACTCCATGCTCATCGGCAACTGAATTTGTTCAGCTCAGAAGTTACAGATGTAAAAACAAAACAAAACTCAGGGTTGCTTGAAAAGTTTACTGAACTGAAAATGCCTGGTATATTTTAAACAAGTTTCATTTTATTAACTCCAACTGGTAGAAGTCATACTCTTAATTAGCAACATCGTCTTATTCCTCGGTATCTTCAGCGGAGCACTAGAGAGCCTGTTGGCAGCGACTGTCGTCCTCATTGAGAAGGAGGGGAGATTATCACTTCCCAGAGTTGTGTGTTTGTAATGTTATAAATTCCACGTTCACGTAGCCTCTCTCATTTCTAGATGGGAAGAAATGGCCCCATGCTCTACGTATTACTCCACAGTTAAAACGATGAGACCTACACATGTCTATGACTTTGGCTAGTGAGGAGACCTTACTGAGACTTTGGCTAGTCCTGGGTTTAGGACTAACCCAACCTAAGCTAGTCCTGGGTTTAAGGCACATTTTGGGGAGCAATTTTCTGGGTGGTGGTTTCCTCAGTAACCTTTTACAGCTCCGAGGGTAAATTTCACTGAGCGTTGTGTGGGCCTCAGGTGTGTGTATATTAGAATTACAAAGGTTGATCTATGGGTTCTCAAGATGCTCACTGTGCAGCTGGGGGGTGTGTATATGTTACCCCCAGAGTAACCACAGAACCCTTTTTAGAATCCATGGAATGGATGCTCTCCCTCCATTGATCCCCTCCCTTCGAGCCGGGGTGGGGTGGCTGTTGGCAGTGTCTCCCTTGCCTGTCGCCGTGGTCACTGCATCAAGGAAGCCTGGGAATGTGCTGACTCATCACCCAACACAGATGACAGATGCTTTCAGTGAGGAAAGCTGGGATCACCCCATCAGAGTTCTCCTTTCTGTCCTCTTAGGTGCATGTTGTCCTCCCTGGAGCTTGGGAGCAGGTGTGGGGTCCCCTCTCATTCAGGCGGTCTTACTGAGCTACACAGAAACCAGTTGTTTTTGGCTGTCCCCAGGGGCTGTTTGGCCTATTTCTGGAGACCTCTTGGTTGTCACGACTGGGGGTACTCCTGGCATTTCGTGGGCAGAGCCCCGAGATCCTGGTAACCCTATGCCCCACAACAGAGAACGGTCCAGTTACCTGGTCCAAGATGTCAGTGTGGACTCAGAGCCCTGGAGGCTGTGAAAGATTGGAAGCATCTGGATGAGATGTTGACCCCAGACCCTGTCCCCTCACACATTCCCAAGCCCCTCTGGGCCACCGTAGGCCTGAGCCCGGGCCTTCCATGCATCAGGTTAGAGCAAAGGGAGCATGGAAGTGGTAAATCATCCATATTCTTACAGGTTTGTTTGGTTTTTTTAAGATTTTATTTATTTGACAGAGATCACAAGTAGGCAGAGAGGCAGGCAGAGAAGGGAGAGGAAGCAGGCTCCATGTCGAACAGAGAGCCCGATGCGGGACTTGATCTCAGGACACTGGGATCGTGACCTGAGCTGAAGGCAGAGGCTCTAACCCACTGAGCCACCCAGGCGCCCCCACGTACAGATTTTTAATGTTGCATCTTTTCACTTTGTTTCAGAAGAGACTCAAGTATAAAAGTGCAAAATGGGGTAGAGGCTAAACAAGGCTGACTCTCCGGAGTCCCGTGCCTGAGGTGCGTAGTTCATCACACGCTCGGCTGACATTACTTGGGGCCAACTGGTGTTCCGTGGCATTCGCAGGTGGCCTTCCTGGGCCACACTGTCCTGGTGTTCAGATCGGGGGGGCTGACACATCCGTCTGTGGGAACGGGCAGGTCTGTGAGGATGATGGGGTGGGGGGCTGATATCAGATGCGGTCGGAATGGTTAGCGGTATGTTTGGCTTTTAATTACTGCTGCCGAGAGTGTGCTGAAGGCCTGACCTGGGGGGTGGTCTTTTACTTTGGTCTTTTTTCCTTGGTTTTTGGCTGTTGCACTAATACTTCGTGGGTGCGTGTCGCGGTGTAACTCGGCTGGCTCAGCTGTGGTGCTTTCGGTTGTAGAAGGGCTCCGGTCTTGTCTCAAGGAACCGTGTTTATCAGTAGTATTCGTGATTACAGCTTCTGAGAACAGAGCATTGGTGGTTAAACCCAGGGGTCATTTACTTAGTGCTCTGGAATGTTCGTCTTTAAAAAAAAAAAAAATTCTGAGCCTTTTGGGCAGCTGCTTCTGTCTGTACGCCATGATTTGACATCAAAAGAGCCTTTTCCCCCAAAAGGGGCTTGTGGTGAATGTAATCCCTCCCTACTGACAAATGAAAGTGTTTCCAAACACAATGTGGTCTCACAGGTCATCAGCCCAGGTCCCCACCCCTCAGGGTCAGCCCCAGTTTTACATAGGCTCCTCTGCCCTTTGATGTCCCCAACATCTTGAAAGTTCTAAATTTGCCTGTCACCAAATTAAAGTCAGCCAGTGTTTGAGCTGTCGTGTCTTTATTTAATGATATAATTTTGATGATGGATTACAGCTCCTGAAATGGAAATTGAACTTCTCCAGAAGCAGAATTGGGGGACCTTGGTAGGGATTTTTGCAGAATTGCAGATACTGCTCTTACTTTTGGTCCCTAAACTACTTCAGGAGCAAGAACTCCTATGTTAATTGAAGCACATAGGGTCCGAGAGAAGATCCTACGTTTAAACCAATCATCTCCAATTACCTGTACTGTTCTGGTCCCCACCGTTGATTACAAAATGCAGCTGTCCAGTTGCATGGGTGCTAAGCTAAATCCTCATTTCGTAATTATTTATTGATGATACTTCAAGTTAATAGAATGTTGGGGTCAAGTGAATGATGTCTTAAAGCCCTTATAATTGCAAATTGTTGCATAAAATTCACATGGGAACTGTGAATCTGAGAACACTATTCAATTTTATAGGAGATGGAATTCTGAAAACTATCATTGATTTATTGGGTCGTGAAGCTGCCCAAAACTTCAATGAGAATATTATTTTTGTTTTATCAACTTAAGTGTTGGGCTTGTTCTTGAATGCCATATGGTAAGCAGTGAGTTCATAAAATGATATGGGGCAGGAGAGAGTACAAATTACGTTTAAACCAGTTAAATGCAAAGTGCCCATCCGCTTTTCTTGGCCTGTGGGTCAGGAATTATTGTCAAAATGTAGGATTTTTTTTTCTAAAGCTTTTCATTGGGGATTGCCTGAAGCCCAGACATTTCCCCCTAATCGTGCTTGTTTTATTTCCTCCTACCGTGTTGTTGTTAATAATTGGAGCAGGCGGTACACAAGCTGAGCGTCGGGAATGCACCGTGACTGCTCCTGTGGGCGTTCCCATGCTTTGCATTGTGTGTGAAGAGCAGCATAGTGACAAGGGGACTTCTCTCTCTTCCCCCATTCACTTAAATGTTTCTGCTCTTTTCACTCGTCCTCTGGCTCTGTCCCTCCTTGGCCTGTCCCCAGTGTCCCCCTGCTTCAGTACATGCCGCCTCCTGCTGAGTGTTCTCTCTGATGTAGTGTATTTGTTCCCTAGGCAAATTACTAGGATGTCAGAACCAACCTACTTTGGAGCTCATCACATTCAACACGAGGTAACCCAGAAAGGGATTTGGCATAAAAAGCATAGTGATTTGCAGAGAGGAACATTTATGGTGGTTTTAGCTGATCATAATGTAGAGAGTTATTTAATAATTACTCTTTGATTATAGCAATTTCCTTTTAGCAAAAAAAAAAAGTGAAAACGTGGAGGACTTACACTTTTGGCCAAGACAGAGTAACAGGGATGGGGTTGACAATTCTGCCTACAGGGATGAATCTATAAAACCAAGAAGCAAAGACTATTCAAGATACTGGCTTTGGGGGCAATAAAGGATATTCGTGCGTAACGGACAGTAGACCAAGGAGCCCCATGACTTTGAGATTACTGCCTTCAGAGAATTTTCTGGCTGGAGTCCAGGGGTTGGGAACCCAAGCCAAGGAGGATGGATTCCCTGTGCTCGAGATGAAGCTGAGATGACAGAGCAGCTTAGATCTGTGGGACAGAACTCCGGACAGGTGCCGAGAGTGTCCTAGAGTGCTCTGGAAAGTGTGCATGGTCACGCGTGTTTGAGGGAGGTACGGACACTGGGCGGACCATCTGGGCAGGTGAGAGAATAGTGCTCAGGGCTCACTCCAGGCTCAGAGGGGCAGCCGCCGCCCCCATGCAGACTAGTCCCTCCTGTCATTCTCGGGGCACTGAAGGGAGGGAAGGGGGGGGCTTCCATCGTGGCGATGATCAGCCTGGACCAAAACCTCATGCTCTGGGCGTGTCTGAGTCTTTAAAGCAAGAGCCAGAGGAATACGATCGCTTCCAAGCAGCGTAGCCATGTTCTCGAATGCACAGCGTTGAAGAAGACAGATATTCGCCCCAGAGAAACACCCGCACTGTCTGCCAGCCAACCGAGCTACCTGGACGCACAGAGGCAATGGTCGTAATTAGAAAAACCTGTCAAAACAACTAGAATGGGCACCGCCTGAAATTAACAGACATTGGAGCAATTATTTTCATAATATATTTAAGAGACGTGGAAGGTAGAAATAAACGGAACAGAAACTGGAAAAAGCTCATTTTAAAACCAAAAGCTATGGGATTCTAGAAGATAATGGAAAAAATCCTTTACATCTTGATTTGAAGTGTTTAATACACCGATAGCAGGGTCTGCCACATTAAAACTCTGTAAGGTAGGCATCAGAACAAAGAGCTGCTATTTGAAAAATTGTTAAAGGAATGAAAACACGAGACCTGAAAATATTTTTGCAAAGAGCACACCCTGATTAGCTGATAGAGGATTTGTTTCCAGATGTATAAATACCTACAGAACTCTCAAACCTCGGAAAATAATGCAATTAACATACAGAAGACTTTAACAAATTTCATCAAAGGTATCCAATATACATTTTTAAAAAGCTCCTGTATATTTAGGAAATGCAGATGAGAACCACCATGCACATGCCTATTGGAATGGCTAACATTTTTTATAAAGATTTTTATTTATTGGACAGAGAAACACAGCAAGAGAGGGAACACAAACGGAATGGTAGCCAGAGAAGCAGGCTTTCTGTTGAGCAGGGAGCCCGATGTGGGGCTCGATCCCAGGACCCTGGGATCATGACCCGAGCCGAAGGCAGACGCTTAACGACTGAGCCACCCAGGCGCCCCGGAATGGCTAACATTTTTAAAAAGACCAAATGGTGAGAGTATGGAGCGACTGACATTCTTGCGTTATTAGTGGGAATATGTTATGGTACAGCCACTTTGAGAAACGACTTGGCAAGTTCTTTAAAATTCAAGCATACGCTGACCATAGATGTGTGGCCATATGTCTCTACAATGAGCACAGAGGTCTATAAATGCTTTATTTGCAAGAGCAGAAAACGGAAAATAATGCAAAGGTCTGTCTATAGAAGAAGGAACAGAATGTGGTATATTCCTGCAATGGACTGCTGCTCAGTGTTTCGAAGGAAGGAAGGAAGGATTCATCCACCAACATGAATCAACGTCAAAATAATCCCGAGTGAAGTCCGGAAAAGAATGCATACTATTTCCATTATGAAAATCTATTGGAAGAGCAAAGTGGCTTGTAAAGAGAGCCTCACGCCCGAGGATGAGGTCACGAGCGGGAGTGGGAGGGTTGGGTTTCACAGGGAACTTTGGAGGGTTTATGTGCACATGTGCTCAGGATCGTGGTAATGGTTTCACAGGTGCCTGTTTTCAGTTTATCAGGGTGCACACCTTACGTATGTGCAGTGCATGCAAATTTTACCTCAAATGATTATGCAAATATGCTGATGGCAGTTATGAATTTTTATATCCTGGATTTTGTCTGAATAGGAAAATGGGGCTAATTTTATTTGCTAAATATCAGAGACCAGTATTTTGAAAGTCCCCCCAAAATGTTGGTTTTGAGGGATTTTGTCCTTTTACTGTCCCCTCCCATAGAACCATTCTGATGACCGTTTATTCGCAATAATGGTTATTTTTAAGTTGCGAAAGAAGATGTCTTAGTTCATACCTGTATTGTTTTTATCCCCAAGAACCTCTAAAATCCACTGAACCCATCTACCCTTAGGAGCTTTGCTACATTTAGCACGTACACATTCCATGGAGAGAGGGAATGGGGAATCCATTTCTTATTTCACCCTGCTGAACACCCGTCTCTAAATTGCAATGCTCAACTCACCACTTGACAAATCAGCATAAGGAAGGGCTGATGATATTTCTAAATGACAGATCGGTTTAAAAAAAAAAAATCTCTAAATTGCCCTTTAATCAGAACAAGAGTAAAGGAGAATGAGTATCCAGGCAACCACCCTGCGTCTTCGGAAGCTGTCAGGGAGGCTTCCTCAGACCCTAGTGAGAAAAATCCGTCCATTTCTCCCTGTGTAGTCAGTGTTTTGCTTCTGAAAATCTATCAGAGGGCGGTGAACAGAAACGAGTGGAGAACGTGTAATCGCCGAGGACGCCGAGTGTTGCGTGCGCGTCTACGTGTGCGGACGTCCTGGGTGACTTGGGCGGCCGCTTCGGGGCAGGATTCGCGGGCAGAGCAACCTCACAAAACCCCCAGACCCGGCCGTGTTGGAGAACCTGTCCCTGAGCCTCACCAAGGCCACCTCCAGGGCCGGTACCAGATCATTTCTGGTGTACAAGTAGGTGAGACCGCACAGGAGCGGAGAAAGGAAACCCCAAGTAGAAGCATGGCTTGGGGGTATGTGTGTAGTTTTGTGCATCTTTGCTTTTTTTTCCCCCCCTGCTTTCATGCGATTCACAGGATGTCCTTCATCCTGGCCTGAATCTTGCTTGAGGCAAAAACGTCTACTCCAAAGCATGTGTTCCTGTTTCCCTTTCTACTCTGTGTGCTTGAGCTCCAAGCCCACATCTGAATAGCCTTAAGTGTGGTGATTCCGGTGCAGGCGGCACACAGTGTGATCAGCTCCAGGCGTGAGACACAGGGACTCCACACCCCGCACATCGCCGGGGCTCAGCACGCTTGAGTGCCCCCCTCGTCCCCAGCCACCTTCCCTCTGTGACCGTCGGTGTGTGCGCTAGAGTTCACAGCCTATGTCTGGTTTATCTCCCATCTTTCCCCTTTGTTTCTCCAGTTCCACATATGGGTGAAACCACACAGTATTTGTCTTGCTCTGACTTCTTTTGCTTAGCGTTATACCCTCCGGTTCCATGCTGCAGAGGGCGAGGTTTCGTTCTTACTCATGGCTGAGTAATATTCCGTTGTACACATATCCCACACCTTATCCATTCGCCAGTCACTGAGCCCTTGGGCTACTTCCACATCCTGACTATTGATGGTGATGCTGCTATACAAATGGGGGGTAAACGGATGCTTTCAAATTAGTATTTTGTATCCTTTGAGTAAAAACCCAGTGGTATGATTACTGGATCGTAGGGTAGTTCTGTTTACGTTTCTGAGGAACCTCGATGCTGTTTTCTACGGTGGCTGCATCAGTTTGCAATCCCACCAACAGTGCACGTGGGTTCCTTTTTATCCACATCATCGCCAACACCTGGTTTTTTGTTTTTTTTTTTTTTTTTGTGGTGTTGATTCTAGCCATTCTGACATGTGTAAAGTGGTGTCTCATAGTTTTGATTTGCATTTCCCTGATGAGTGATGAACATGTCTTCAATATGTCATCAATCTAGACGTCCTCTTAGAAATGTCTATGTCTTTTGCCTATTTTTAATTGGATTAGTTTTTCAGGGTACTGAGTTTAAGTTCTTTATATATTTTGTGTACTAATTCTTTACTAGGTACATCATTTGTGAATATCTTCCCCCATTCTGTAGGTTGTCTTCTAGTTGATTCCTTCAAAGTACAAAAACTATTTTGATGTAGTTGGCAATACTTTATTTTTGCTTTTGTTTCCCTTGCTTCAAGAGACCTATCTAGTAAGAAGTTGCTGTGGTCAATGTCAGACTGCGGTCTGTGCTCTCCTAGGATTCTTATAGTTTCAGGTCTCACAAACGTTTCGGTCTTTCACCAATTTTGAGTTTTGAGTATGGTGTAGGAAAGTGGGCTCGTCTCAGTCCTCATGAGGCTGCCCAGCTTTTCACCGTTTGTTAAAGAGACCATCTTTTTCCCATGGGATACTCTTTCTTTGTAGAAGACTAACCATATAGTTGTGGGTCCGTTTCTGGATCTCTGTTCCATTGATCTGTGTATCTGTTTTTGTGCCAGTACCAAACTGATCACTGTGGCTTTATAATGTAATGAAGTCTGGAATTGTGATGCCCTCAGCTTTGCTTTTCTTTTTCAAGTTTGCTTTGGCTGTTCAGGGTCTTTGGTGGTTCCACACAAACTTTAGGATTATTTGTTCTGGTTCTGTGAGGAATGCTATTGGTATTTTGATGGGAATTGCATTAAATGTGTAGATTGTTTTGAGTAGTACGGACATTTTCACAACGCTCCAGTCCACGGACATGAAAAGTTTTTTCCATTGCTTTTGGTCATCTTCTCTTTCTCTCATCAGTGTTTTCCAGTTTCCTCAGAGCACAGGTCTTTTACCTCTTTGGTTAGTCCTACGTATCTTATTACTTAGGATGTAATTGTAAGTGGGAGTATTTTCTTAATTTCTCCTTCTGCTTCATTATTGGTGTAGAGAAATGCAAAAGATTTCTGTGCTTTGATTTTTATATCCTGCAACCTTACCAAATTCACATATCAGTTCCAGCAGGTTTTTGGTGGAGTCTTTGGGTTTTCTGCATGTAGTATCATGTCATCAGCAAATAGCGAAAGTTTTACTTATTTGGATTCCTTTTCTTTGTTGTGTGATTGCTGTGGCTAAAATTTCTAGTACCATGTTGAATAAAAGTGAGCATAGACATCCTTGTCTTATTCCTGAACTTAGGGGGAAAGCTCAGTTTTTCCTCCAATAAGGATATTTTTTAACAAAAGAGTGATACTTGCATTGTGTACACGTGCACACAAATATTGAGGAAGTACCTGATAGGTTATAAGGCAGCATGCCTTGAAGTTGCATTGTGCTGTTAGCCATTTCTTGTAGAGAGGGTACAATGTGGAGAAAGTCATGGTTTCGGGGGTCCTCGGACGTGGACTCAGGTGGAGACTTGGCAACGTGCCACATCAGCTCTGCATCCTTAGACAAGATGCACACACGCCGAGTCTTTATTTCCTTATTTAAGGATGAACCAGTGTGAAGACTCAATGTAACAT
>JAQQSY010000603.1:0-14976 GCA_028646535.1 Procyon lotor | reverse complement strand
GGATGGGGAGGGAGACAAACCATAAGAGACTCCTAGACTCAAGAAACGAACTAAGGGTGGCGGGGGCGGTGGGGGGAGGTGTGGGTGCGTAGGGATAGGGTGGACATTGGGGAGGGTATGTGCTGTTAAGTGCTGTGAAATGTGTAAGCCCGATGATTCACAGACATGTACCCTGGGGCAAATAATAAATTATATGTTAATAAAAATTTAAAAAAAAAATTGATTCTTCTGAATCACTTTTTAACTCAGAGTCTTTAAAAGTCCAGTTTTTTGTCCAAATGTCATATTTTCTACAATGAGGAGCACTAGTGATGCAGCATTTTTTTCTAAGATTTTATTTATTTATTTGACAGAGAGACAGCAGGAGAGAGGGAACACAGCAGGGGGAGTGGGAGAGGGAGGAGCAGACTCCCTGCTGATCAGGGAGCTCGATGTGGGGCTTGATCCCAGGACCCTGCGCTCAGGACCCAAGCCGAAGACAGGTGCTTAATGACTGAGCCACCCAGGCACCCCGTGATGCAGCATTTCTTAAAATAATGAGAATTTGTTCTAAGCCAAGCATCATACCTTCTACCAATTTGAATAAGAGCAATTTCTTTTTCTTGACAAGAAGTGTCAACAAATTGTTTTCCAATAAGTTTTGGGTATCTTGCTATATTAGGCCCTATTGATATTTGTAAAAAAATTGTGGAATTGTAATTATTTTTATAGTTCATATTTGCCTCATTGGTACAAATTGATACCCTATTGTTCATCTTGATGACTTAGTGACTATTTAATAACTTTCTGTTTCAGTGACAAATGTAGAACCTTTTCTACATTCTACAGTGTAGAATCTTTTTGATGCTATTTAAATGCCAATTAACAGGGTGCCTGGGTGGCTCAGTGGGTTAAAGCCTCTGCCTCCAGCTCAGGTCATGATCTCAGGGTCCTGGAATCGAGCCCCACAGAGCCCCACAGAGCCCCACAGAGCCCCACATCTGGCTCCGGCTGTACCACACAGCAGGGAATCTCCTTGAGGATCCTTTCTCTCTCTCCTTCTCCCTCTGCCCTTCCCCCCACTCATGAATCCTCTGCCAATAATTAGGAACATTCAGTTTTTCTGCCTGGTTTTATTTTGAAGTTTGCAGTGAATTGCAGCTTTATTTTCTATCTTAACTTAGACACTAGGCTTCCTCTAATTTATTCTAATTCTAATCCAAAAGGAGCACCCTATTCAAAGGTGAGGCAGAGAATTTAAACCAGCTTCACTGAATCTAGTTTGGGCTCTTACCTGCAAGCACACAAAGGTGGGCAGAACCCTGAGTGTGCAGTGCCCTCGGGCCATACTTCTAGTGTAGATGGGAAGAGTTTTGAATAAAATAGATTGGTCTGCAGCATAAGTATCATATTTCACAATGGAGAGATTCAGAAGAAGTTTTTCCTCCAACCTCCCAAAGCAGGTACTATTTTAATATTCTTCTTTGTTCAAATTTACAAGCATATCATTAATAAATTTATTTTTCATCATATCCTATACTAAAGAATATGTTTTAACAAACTATTTTTTTCTTAATTAGAAATCCACGTTAGATAATTTCACTAACTTTTTCAAACGATTACACTTTAACATGTTGGCAAGAAAAGGATAGATGGAAAAATAAATTAATAATTATTCCCTTGGTTTAGCATTTCCTGAATGGGAAAATAGATCATGAAATATTTTGCAAAGGTATTTGCAACATGGTGTGAGCTCATCCATCTACGATTGTCACAGGCAGGGTAATCATTTGGCACCATTTCAGAACTATCATGAGGGAAACACTGCTTATCATTCACCAGATTCCACTCTTCGTTTTCCAGTACAACAGAACCATGGTCACACAGTTGACCAACAAACTGTTTCCTTGCCTCTGTTGAAGTTATGGGTGGTCAAGTGATGAAAGCATTATCGATGGACTGTGAATGGAGGTCTTCACTTCAGGGATTTAAAACATTTGTGGGCACCCCCTCCACATCCTCTCTTACTCCCTGCTGGACACTGGACCCGGGAGCAATCCTGCTTCCACCAAGGAAGGCCATGGTGCCTCTGCCGCAGTGGTTGGGAAGCTAAACCCCTCAGGCAAAATCTAGCCTATGGTCTTCTTTTGTGTGGTGTCCAGCTAAGCATTATTTTATATTCTTAAAGGGTTTATAACAGAAGAGAAAAGGAGAAAAATACACAACGAAGATGTATGTGACTTCTAAAGCCTAAATATTTATTATCTGGTGCTTTACAAAACGTTTACAGACATGTGCCCTGAGGTATAGCGGCCCAACAGCTTAGAAGAAATCCAAGTCTCTAAATGATGACAAAAAGCAAAGCTCTCCAGGCCATCTAGGCAGTTTGTACTAGTCTATAATGTGCAGCAGAAATACACTGAGAGAGCGGTCACATTGCATAAGAAAGAACAGTGCGGGTGATAGCTGACTTCCGACAAGAAGCAGTGCGAGCAAGAGGATAATGAGGCAGTTTTAATCTTTCATGTGATGAAAGAAAAAGTTAGATTTGTCTGTTCAATGAAAATATCCTTAACCAATGAAGGTGAAATACCAACATTTTCAGAAAAACAAATGAGAAAACTTCTCTCCGGCAAACCGTATAAGAAGAGAACAGTGGTCTTAAAGCAAGGGAAATGATTCCAGATAAAATCTTGAGTGGACAGAAAATGAAGGCTCTCAGAAAAGACAAATATTTACAAAAACGTAAAATATCTTTCTGTTACAACTGTGTGTGTCTGCATGTGGGGGGTTAAATTTCTTTACAAAAATTATGGACTGCTAAAAGAAAAACAGTACTACAGAGTTTATGGCATATATTAGAAGAAAAATATGAGAATAAAAAAGACAGCAGGAGATGAATGGAGTTTGTTGCAAGGTTTTAAAAACGTTTCTGAATTGGGGCGCCTGGGTGGCTCAGTGGGCTAAAGCCTCTGCCTTTGGCTCAGGTCATGATCTCAGGGTCCTGGGATCGAGCCCCACATTGGGCTCTCTGCTCAGAAGGGAGCCTACTTCCCTCCCTCTCTCTGCGTGTCTCTGCGCCTACTTGTGATCTCTCTCTCCATCAAATAAATAAAATTTTTTTAAAAAATGTTTCTGAATTAATATATGAAGTTCGGCTGAAGTAATGTGAAGATTCGTATTATATTCATATTCTTGAGAGTGAGAAGTCACCAAAAATACCAATAAGGTTATAGATTAAAAAACAACACAATAAAGCATGATATGTTAAAAAATACAATATTCATTCAAAAGGGGAAAAGGTTGGAGCAAAGATAAATGAAATAAATAAAAAACAAACTTCTAAATGGAATATTTAAACCTTACAAGAGCAACATTATATTAAATGCGAATTAATATACATTCTAGTTCCAGTTAAGAAACACATAATGTGACTGGACAAAGGATTTGTCCATATATGGTTTATATGAAACATACTTTAACAAGAAATACACAAACAGGTTGAAAGTGAGAGTTAAAATATGGTATATCATAGAAGCACTAAACATAAGATTAATATGGCTCTATTAATTTCTGCCAAAATATAATGCAAAATAAAGAGTATTACTAATGAATGAAAGTAGATATTACATAATGATAAAAATATCAATCTATTAAGATGGAACAAATTCAAATTATGTATGCATAGAAGTAGAGCTTCAAAATATAAGACGCAAGGGAAGAAAAGGACAAATTCATGATTACAGTTGATAGGAGAGTGAACAAAGAAATAAGGGAAAATATGGGATATTAAACAATATGAATAGCCAGCATTTTGATATGCTCATAGAAAAATTCATTAAAAAGAAAAAAATTATGAAGTAATTATGAAGTAGGAGATGAGGGAGAATTGCTAAAGATTTTTTCTTGAGTTGAATAAGTTGGGCTGCCATATATATAAATGCCATATATATGCCATATATATATATATGGCAGCCCAACTTATTCATATATATATGAATATATGAATATTCATATATTCATATATATATATGGTTTTCCATGAGCTTCCAGGCACCTTCTTCCAAATTATTCACTATAGTGTTTTAGGAAGTAGAGATCTTATGTGGTGGTTTCCTATAATTCCTGTACTTATTCCAATTTCTTAAATACTACAGAAGTTTTCTTAACCTTCACTCTGCCCATCTTTTCAGATCTTTGCATTGAATTCTTTTCTTCTTGAAATACCTAAAGCAATTTTTGTTTTTGTGACCAAATTCGATATGCCATATCATAATGTGTGAACACAGAGACTGATAAATGGTTGAATTCATTAATTTGAATTGTTGAATTTGTGAGTCTGTAGAGGTTCCCTCCAAACTGTTTATATTTTCTCAGTTGAAGGAGAAAGTAAGGTCACTAGCTGAGAGTAAGAGAAGGGGAGGAAGAGAAAGAGGAGAAGATCTGAAAAAATTCTTTAAGAGTCTGAATAAAGCATGGACTCTAATGGCTAGGCCACAAAAAGGGTGCTCCTTTACGGTTCTGGCTTTAAATCTGGTAAATGTGAGTTTGTGGCTTTTCTCAGCCACGTTGATAGGCCATAGGTAAAATTTTTAAGATAATTGGCTGGAAGGTCTAAACAGTGAGGAGTTCTCAGCCTTGTCTGGATATTAGATTTCTTGAGAAGCTTTTAAACAATACCAATGCCCCTCTCTTCCCCAGTGATTCTGATTTAAATTGCCTTAGGGTGGAGTCTGATCATCAAAAAAATTTAAAGCTACCAGTAGGATCCTGATGTAAGAACGTGGTTGGGTTCTTTTTTTAGACTACACAGGGTCTGCATCTTATTAATATTTTTATTCTCAGTGCTTGCACAAAGTAGGTGATCAAAAAATGTTAGCGGAACTGAAGAGTAAATCCATGAAAAGTCAGGCTTTGGCAGCTGATTTTCATCTCTAATCTTCTCCTTTTAATGATTTCTCACAGTATTTCCCTGTAGAAGGTTGGAGTCTGTAGTAGATTGGCTATAAAGGTAGACATGCAATTCCTCACATTTCTGTGAGAGAATAAGCCATTAAAATGCTAAGGATGAAGAATCTGGGGCACAGGATCTCACAGATTGGTGTCAGAGATCATCTACTGCCTCATAAATACCTGAGGTAGAGTTGGTTTGTTGGACAACAAACCTATTTCCTCTTCTTTAGCACACAGCTAGATTTCACTTCCTGGTCTCACTCCCAGGAAGATAGAGCCATGAGACAAAACTCTAACTAATGAAATGGTTAAGATTCAGTCATTAGGGTACATCCTAATCCTTGTCACTAGTGTCCTTATAAGTAGAGAGGAATTTGAACATAGAAACTCACAGAGAGAACACCATGTGAAGACAGAAGAGAGATTGGGGCGATGCATCTACAAACCAAGGAATTCCCAGGATTGCAGTTGTCCCCAGAAGCTGAGAGAAAGGCATGGGATAGATTCTCCCCCAGAGCGCTCAGATGAAACCAACTCCGCTGACACATTGATTTTGGACTTGTAGCTTTCAGAACTGTGAGGCAATGAATTACTGTGGTTTTAAGCCATCTAATTCTGAAATACTTTGTTGTGACAGCCCCAGGAAACGAATACACCTTTGTATGCCATAATATCAAGTTGTTATGGGTTTTAGCATATTATTTATCAATGAGAGAATAAAAGCAAATCAATGAATATCATTTTCCCTTTTCTTTGCAAACAGTAAAAAAATTAAGAGTGATTTGTATTTTATCAGCATCCACACCCAAACGGCTTTTTCACCGATAAATCATTGATTGCTTAGGATGTCAAGAATGTTTAACTTCTTTGTGAAAGTTAGCATGAGAAATCTTTGTTTCATTTTTTTCTCTGACATATAGCGTACCTGAGTACACTTTCTACCTGATTACCTCCTTTGCATGGAAGATAGCAAATGACCTAAAACTACCCCAGGGGCTTCAGAGCTGCTGCCAGTTACACTTCCAAGAACCTGGGCCTTCAAACTAACTTTTCTTAGGTTCCCAAAAGATAAAAATATTAAGTATGAGTCACAGTGGGTCCTAATTCCCTGACCCCCTTTATTCCTATTCTATTCCTGCTCTTTCCTGGAGCTCTTCACACAGATACAGCTAAGAAAAGAAGGGTGAGATCATTTTCCTTCTGTTGATTGTTTGATAGAAAATTTCTGCCCCCCCTTTTCTTACTATTCACCTTTATTTTTTAAAATTTTTTTATATTTTATTTTATTATGTTATTCACCGTACAACACATCATTAATTTTTGATGTAGTGTTTCATGACCCATTGTTTGTATATAGCAACCAGTGCTCCATGCAATACTTGAATTAAATAAGGGATCTGAGGTAATATAACATTACCAAAAAACCGTCCTGGAAGGAAGATGATAACACATTTTCAAAACTTAAATGCAGATGAGTATTTGCAGCATTGAAAGTGGCATTTGTCTTGTTTTAGGAAAGTGTTCATCATTAAACACTTTATCTAATTAAATGTATTAGCACTGGTAAAAGACATTTTATTTCAAGTGTCACTTTGCAGCTACGGGGAAAAAAAAACAGGAAAAATCATAAATGGTGTGCTTGTGGGGATAGATTATGCCAAAGGAGAACAAGAAACTAAGTTCAACTAAATTTATGGATACTGGCTCCTACTGTTCTTCTATGAATATATTTAACTCAGAGTAGTTTTTCCTGGATTTTCCTGTAATGAAGAATAGTGACATAAAGCATGACATAAAATATTGCTCTTGAATTGACTAAGTTTCTGTTGTGGATGCTTTGCAGAATCCATTCAGGATGGTGACACTCATTCTCCCAGGTAATGGGAATGTTGGTTGCTGAGGGCTTTTAGCTGAGTCCCTGTGCCACACCCGCTGTGGGGAGGCTTGAAGAGGCAGACTGTTTCCAGTGACTGGTTGATGCAGGGATATCAAAATCCTGGGTGTCTGCCTCAAGGTGATAGAACTTCAAAGGACACCAGCTCCACAGCTTTCCATGGGACTGCCCAGGACCTTTGTGTGATTGCATTACAGTTCAACTTCTATCCTGTGTTCTTCATTCACTGACTAGTGTTGATCCTCGGAAGACTACCTTCAAAAATCTCAGAATCTCAATCTGTTTTTCAAGTAACCAAATCTTAACAGTTTATAAATTCAAGAAACACAAGACAAAAGCAAAGAATAATGATTAATGATAGTGAATAGTGGTACTGATAGTGACTATTGATGGTGATACTGAATACTAACGGTGAAGGGCACTGATACCTTATCTAGTATATATGTTAGATAAAATAACAATTCCTCAAAGACATCCATGCTCTAATATTTGACACCTGTGCCAAAAGAGATTCTGGGTATGTGACTATCATTAGTATCTCAAGATGCAGAAATTATACTGGATTATCCAAATGGGCTCAATGTAATTACAAGGGGCTTTGAAAGAAGAGAAAGAAGGCAGAAGATCAGAGAAAGGTATGTGACAGTGGAAACAAGGTCAAAATGATGATATGAGAAGGTCTCTATCCACTACTGCTGACTTTGAAGATGGTTAAAGGAGGCCACAAGCCAAGGGATGCCAGTAGCCTCTAGAACCATATGATCCTTTCAATAGATGCAGAAGAAAAAAAAAGAAACCTTTGATAAAGTACAGTATCCATTCATGATTAAACAGTTGCTAAAGGACATCATCCAGTCATGATAAAAAAAATCCTCAACAAATTGCAGAGTTCGAATTTCTCCCCCAGAGGCTCTAGAAAGACATGCAGCCCTGCCAACACTTTGAATATTGGACTTCTAACCTGAGGAACAGTAGAATAATAAATTTGTGTTACTTTAAGCCATGAAATTTGTGGCATTTTTTTTACAAAAGCAATAGAAAATCAATACAACATATTTCTTGTGCACGTTCAAATACGTGAACTATATAGTAAAATCAGTGTCAACATATTATGATCATTAACATTGGATAATGTGGTCTGGCCAGAGTACTGAACTTGCTCTGAATAAATTCTTCACTACCTCTACCATTTTGGTGATCAAATTTCATTCTCAGCCACCCATGCTTGATCATAATCTACAATTAGCTGATCATACCCAGATGTGTCTTGACATGTAATCAGAGGTTCAGAACATCAAGGTGTTAGGATGACAATATCAGGTGGCTTCGGTGATCATCTTTATAGTTTTTTGGACCTAGATTTCAATTCCAACACCATCATTTACTACCTATGTGACCCTAAGTCAGTTGCCCCAACTTGTTTGTACCTCCTTTCCTCATATATCAAATTGGGGTAGTATATAACTTGTGCAACCAAAAAATACCTCAACAAATTCAAGAAGATCAAAATCATTCCATGCATATTTTCTGACCACAATGCTATGAAACTAGAAGTCAACCACAAAAAAAAAAAAAAAAAAAATCTGAAAAGACCACAAATACTGGGAGGTTAAATAGTGTGACACCAAATAATGAATGGGTCAACCAGGAAATCAAAGAAGAACTTAAAAATTACATGGAAGCAAATGAAAATGAAAATACAGTGATCCAAAACCTCTAAGAGACAGCAAAATCCCATTTACTATTGCTCCAGAAACAATAAGATACGTATAAATAAACCTAATCAAAGCGGTGAAAGACCTGTACTCTGAAAACTATAAAACACCGATGAAAGAAATTCAAGACAACACAAAGAAATGGCAAGACATTCCATGCTCATGGATTGGAAGAACAGATATTGTTTCTACCCAAAGCAATCTACACATTTAATACAATGCCTATCAAAATACCACCAGCATTTTTACAGAACTATAACAAGCAATCCTAAAATTTGTATGGAACCACAAAGGACCCCAGTGATCCAAAGCAACCTTGAAAAAGAGTAACAAAGCTGGAGGCATCACAATTCCAGGCTTCAAGTTATATTTCACAGCTGTAGTAATCAAACAGTAAGGTACTGACATAGAAATAGACATATAGATCAATAAAACAGAGTGGAAAAATCCAGAAAGGAACCCACAATTATATGGTCAGTTATTCTTCAATAAAGCAGTCAAGAATATGCAATGAGAAAAAGAGAGTCTCTTCAACAAATGGTGTTGGGGAAACTGGACAACAACATGTGAAAGATGAAACTAGACCACTTTCTTACACCATACACGAAAGTAAGTTCAAAATGGATTAAAGACCTGAACATGAGACCTGAAACCATAAAAATTCTAGATCACAGATAGTAACTTCTTTGACATCAACCATAGCAACTTCTTTCAAGATATATCTCCTAAGGCAATGCAAACATTGGGACTATATCAAAACAAGAAGCTTCTGCACAGTGAAGGAAATAATCAGCAAAATTAAAAGGCAGCCTACAGAATGGGAGAAAATTTTTGCAAATGACATATCTGATAAAGGGTTAGTATCCAAAATATATAAAGAACTTATAAAACTCAACACCCAAAAAACAAATAATCTAATTAAAAAATGGGCAGAAGAGGGGTGCCCCAGATGGCTTAGTCACTTAAGCATCCTACTCTTAATTTCAGCGCAGGTCATGATATCAGGGTTGTGAGATCGAGACCCTCTCTCTCCTCCCCCCAACTCATGCACGTGATCTCTGAATGAATGAATGAATGAATGAAATATTTTAAAAAGAGAAAAAAAAAATGGGCAGGAAAGATGAACACATTTTTCTCCAAAGAAGACATCCAGATGGCCAGCAGACACATGAAGAGGCTCATCATCAGTCATCATTGGAGAAATGCAAATCCAAACTACAATGAGATACCACCTCACACCTGTCAGAAGGGCTAAAATCAACAACATAAGAAACAGGTATTGATGAGGACGTGGAGAAAAAGGAATTCTCTTGTACTGTTGGTAGGAATGCAAACTCATGCAGCCACTGTGGAACACAGTATGGAAGTTCCTCAAAAAGTTAAAAACAGAACTGCTCTGTGATCTAGCAATTGGACTAGTAGGTATTTACCCTAAAAATACAAAAGCACTAATTCAAAAGGACACATGCACCCCCATGTTTTTAGCAGCATTATTTATAATAGCCAAGATATAGAAGCAGCCCAGGTGTCTATCAACTCACAAATGGGCAAAGAAGTCACACACACACACACACACACACACACAGAGGAATACTATTCAGCCATAACAAAGAATGAAATCTTGCCATTTGTAATGACATGGATCAAGCTAGAGAGTAAAATGCTAAGTGAAATAAGTCAGTCAGAGAAAGACAAATACCATATAATTTCATTCATATGTGGAATTTAAGAAAACAAAGGGGAAAAAATAAGAGAGAGAGAGACAAACGAAGGAACAGACTCTTAATTATGGAGAACAAACTGGTGATTACCAGATGGGAGACGAGTCGAGTGATGGGTGACATAGGTCATGAGCATTAAGGAATACACTTGTGATGAGCACAGGGTATTGTACGAATGTGTTGGACCATTAAATTGTTTACCTGAAATTAATATAACACTGTATGTTAACTAACCAGAATTACAATAAAAACTTTAAAAAATATATTACTCGTACAAACTTGTTATATTTATTAAATTGTATCACATTCTTACATGGTGTCTAGTATAGAACAGGCACTTAATAAACATTAGTTATTTTTATTATTACAACATGGTTCAATGGTTCATTTATTCAGCAAATATTTTGTGAGCCCCTACTGTGTTTAAGAATTGTTTTTCCAACTTGCTTAATTATCGCATTGAGATAGAACTGAAATTTATCTTGAAGATTGGAAAAATCTTAGGCCACAGATAAAATGCCTATTAGTATGTCCAGAATTCATATTTATTTAACATTTCATGAATTAAATAATTCATTAACAAATGCCTTTGTTCATTTTTATTCAGTGTAGACTGGCTTCATGTTATCCATTAGAGGCCATATGAAAAACTTTGTACCGGCCAAAAACACATAAACCACACATAGAGTGTGTGAAGAATATAGCATTTTTCCTACAGTCCTTGAAAAAAAAAGTGATTGTAGTAGACTTCATTGAAAATGGAGGGGAAAACTTCAGAGCATTTGAGGTTATGACCGAATATGCATTTTTACCCTTAGGTTATTTGACTAAAACAGCATATGCACATTCAGTGTTTTATTAAAAAGCACATTCCTGCTCAGAGACATAACAGATACATTTGCAGTGGAAGAATTTTATTTATTTTTCTATTACAAATTCTGCCAGAACCACATGGAAAAATACCAAAAGATTTATTACCTTTATAAATCTATTCACCTAGTTTTGAAAGACTTTTCTCTAAATACCATTTAAAATAATTTTATTCTTTTCAGTTTTTATTGAAGTGTTTATAGTTAACATCATCAGAGGAACAATTATCAAAATGTAAGACAAACAGTATAACCACGTAGGCTCAATAAATCAAATGCAAAGAAAAATATCTTTTATTAATCAAAATAGTTGAAAAAAAGGAAAAGTGAAGGAACTATTTTGTGAAATCTAAAGGATCTTTTTAGGGATGAATAAGCATGGTGTGTTGGTATGTAAATCTTTGTTTCACTTACAAAGAAAGGGTCCAGTGAAATCACACACAAAAGGGAAAGAAAGACTAGGAAATGCTTCCTTAGTGGGCCTGTATTATGATGGTCAAGTCTGTATTCTTAGTGGAGAATAGTGCCATCAATGGGTTTGAACATGGCAAAAATATGATTCTTTAGGTATTTCAGCAGATTCCAAAACCAATTCCACAACCTTGTAACATTAAAGCAAAAATGAAATTATTTACAAAATTTTAAGGGAGCTTAAGAAACCTTCAAAATAGGGTAGTAGAAACTTCTAATTTTATAGGAAAGGAAAATTGAAGTCTGAAGAGATGTACTACAATCCAAGTTATGAGTCACTCAAAATTAGAAGATTCAATATTTAGTTGCTGAACTTTGTTTTTGACTCCTCATGTGTTATCCAATTTTATCGCCATGTCATTTAACAGGCTTTGTTCAAAATGACTTTTGACTATTTTCCAAGATCCAGTCCACATTCAAGTGAAATTTGCTTCTAAAGTTTTCCCAGGAATGTGCCCCAAGGCTTTGAAAGTAATTCTAAATAAGAGCAACAAAATGTTTCCAGAGCAAGATAGTATTGTCTAGAGCAGCACTGTCCAACAAAAATATTTTCTAACAGATACATTGAAAAAGTGAAAAGAAAGAGATGAATAAATTTTAGTAAGATATTTTAACTCAACATATCAAACATAATCATTCCATCATGTAAACAAGGTTAAATTTTTTAATTAGTATTTCATATTGTTTTCATACTCAGTCTATAAAATCAGCCTGAATTTCACATTTACACTACATCTCAATTTGGATTAGAGGTATTTCGAGTGCTAAATAGCCAGTCGTGGCATGTGGCTACCTTGTTGGACAGTACAGATCTAGAATGACAATCGTTATTCAAATTCTACGTTAAAATTATTTTCTTTTAAGATTTATTTATTTATTTTAGAGAGAGAGAGGAGGGGAGGGGCAGCGAAGGAGGGAGAGAGAGAGAGTACCCAAGAGACTCCCCCATCTAGGGGCTCAATCTCACAACCATGGCCTGAGCCAAATCAAAAGTTGGACAATCACCTGACTGAGCTATGGAGGTGCCCCAAATTCTACATTAAACTTAAACTTTTTGAGTTTAATTATAAGCATGGATAGTTGTTGAACAAATACTTAGTTGGCAATTTTGGATTTCCTAAATAGTAAAAACTACTCTGTTCTCATGTTCTGGATGTTATATTACAGGTATTTTTAATCCCTTAGATCTTTTATTTCTTTTTTTTTCCCCCTTTTATTTATCTCTTCCCCTTTTCTGCTGTGTTCTGGGGAAATTATTTTAATTGTCCTTCTAATTCATGGGCTTAATGTTCCACATTATCTTATTAGTTTTTCACAGTCTCCATTGCACACTTAAATTCAATAATTTTATTTTTTAATGAGGCACTATTTCTTGATCTCAGATTATTCTCTTTGACAGATTTAATTTACTCTTGCGTATCCCTGATTTTATATGTTGCATATAATTAATTTTCTCCCTTCTTTTGATTTATTTCATTTGATTCCTCAGAATAAGCTTCCCTTCTTCTGTACTATGGAATCTTTGCCTAAATATTATATTGGTAACTTATTTTAAAGTACTGTAGCAAAAAAAGTAGAATAATGTGTGGGTTAAACTGACTCCAGTTCACACTTGAGGCATAGGTAGACTGTGTTTGAAGCAATGAAGCACACGGCTTCACCATCAAGGGATTTCAAATAACTAAATACACACCAGAGGGAACATCAACATAAAGACTGTCGGCAATCAGTTTGGTGAATTTTAGTGGCACTCAAAATAGGGGGTTCTTCAGAATGGCAGCACAATCCTGGAGGGAACAATATGTAAATATCCAGTATGCCCAGGGACTCGACATCTTTAGAGTAGCAGGGTATCTAGAACTCTACATAGTCCAGGTTCTGGGTTCCAAAGAGGACTGTGTGGTCAAATTCAACTACAAACCAGACTGATTTTTCTGTCAGATGTGTTTGCTTTCACCTTTGAATGAATTTCTCAGGCAAGGGCCTCACCAGTGTGCCAGAGGACCAAGAATGCATTCATCTCCAAGTGTGCAAGAACGTGTTTGACTGCTTTTGTGTCTTTCTGTTAGGAAATGTGGTTCATTTGGCAAATTTTGTGTAAACTTACTCTCATTTTAACAGCCCACCGGATAACCATATGCCGTACAGTACATACTCCCAACTCCAGTCTCGAGGGGCTACCAACTGTTGAACAGCCGGATGGATCAGGTCAGTTTAAAATGATAGGGTCAGTCTTTCCCCCCCCAGTCCTTTTTATAATCTTCACAAAGAAAATTCTGCAGTTCTGTTACTGTCTTGTAAGTACCTGTTAAATATTATGGGGGTTTCTATGAAAGTATCATTCTTTTCAAAAGAGAAAAAGGGAAGTGTATCCTTTGTCTAGTGTTATTTGGTGGCCTGTATTGCTAGTGGGGTGTAGAGAGGGAGTACCTAGTTGGGGCAACTAAGAAGTAGGAAGATATCTGTTATGGTATCCTGAAGAATCTCATTTTCTCTGATTAGCATGCCTGACTATTCAGGTAATGCCCCTGAGGTAGGTGGGCATTCCTCTTAGACAATCTACATGATATTAGGTGGGATCAAGATTGTCTCCAGGACATCTTGCAATAATTGCTCACAATTTCTGTCTCTCACTGTTTTCTCCTCTCTACATCGGGGTCATCTCCCATGTAGCTACAGCTGCTTGGAGTTGCAAGATATCATAGACCAGAAAAGGTCAAGAAGGTTTGAAGACTCTTAAGAGTTTTTACTGACTACATGGTAATTTCTATTCCATGCAGGAAAAGATTTTTAAAGCCTTCGTATTACAAAATATTCTCTAGTGTCATTTCACTATTGCCTCTTCCCGTCACACTTCAGTCCAATCAATTCCATTAAATAATGGGAGTCAAAGGCATATAAATCTCTTCTGTTATCTTGTTTCCATCCTTAGCCTAGAAGTACAGCATTATATGTTCTCCCAGAATTCTATCAATTCTACAAATAGAGCCTGGGTCCCCCAGAGAGCCATATAAAAAATTAAAAAATAAAATTTAAAAAACCGTATTTAAAAAAATAAAATCTGTAACTCTTGTTATTTTCTGAGATGACAGAAACATTCTAAAATGTTTATTAGAAAGTAAAGGAGAGTCTTTATACAACTGTAGGGCCATTCACAGCAAATATTCATCTTAAAAACATGATGACAGATTAGATCAATCCTTTGCAAGAAAAGAGATTTGTATTTTATTCGCATTCACAATTTGCTAGCTTATTGCAATTATATTTTAATATTAAGCATCCTTATAATTAATATCTTGCTTTATTGCAGGCCTTCAGAGTTTTAATTAATAGTCTTTTACATTTTCAAATATGATAGTTATTCTTTTACTTCA